>BJCM01084780.1:13116-27132 GCA_018326385.1 Flaveria bidentis
TTTAACTAAGTAATCTGATTCAGTCGCACGACTGGACCATGCGAATGGGCCAATCGCACGACTGAACCAGGTGATTGAGTCAATCGCACTACTGAGTCATAAGACTGACTCAGTCGTACGAATGAATCAATCGTATGAGTCAATCGCACGACTAAGCCAGTCGCTTGGCTCAGTCGTACGAATGAACACTGTAACCTATAAATACCACTTAATTCGTGGAAAAACGGTGACTTCGATAATTCACAACCCTAGCCGACCCAGAACGTCCAGTTCGTCCCTTCCAAGTTCATAGAACGGTTCTGATCATTCCTAGTCTATTCTTAACGTATTCTAATCGTTAGGATTGATCGGATTAACGTTTTCCCTGATTGGATCGCCAATCAAATAGGATTCCGCACTATTTGATCTGGTTTCACGTTAAATCAGTTAGTACTCCTTACGCTATCGGTCCTAACATACATCATCAGCAAAGTCTTCATGAAATAACAATCAAATAGAGTCCATCACTGTCATTCTAGACTCTGAAGAACAAAAAGCAGCTTTTGCAGCTTTCAGCTCTAGTTTTCAAGCTTATTGGAAGCTCATTAACCTCTTCCAACATTTGCCAGCAGGACTTGGAAGAACTACATCCAGATGTTGTAGAGGAGACGGACCTACAATGGCAAGTGGCAATATTTGTTTATAGAGCCAAACAATATTTGAGGAGAAATAAGAATTTGGTTGCTGCAAGTAAATCATCAAAGATTGGTGTTGATAAGTCAAAGGTGAGATGCTTCAAGTGCAATCTCTATGGAAATTTTTCTAGAAATGCAATCAACAATCAAATCCTAAGTTAGCACAGCATCAGCAATATCAGTCTCAGCAAACATTATCATCACAAAGACCTTTCAGGCAACCACAACTTACAAACTCATCCCCACCAGCCGCTAATACATCAGTAGGAACAAGTAACTCTAAAGAAACTGGGCTGATCATCCTTCAAGATGAAACTTGTGACTAGAGTATGTATGAGAAGGAAGTATTAGAAGAAAATCAAGCTTTAATGGCTAATATGGAAAACAAAGTTCCACTCGTGGCTAGTGAAGTAAGAGATAGGTTATGTTCATCAATATGTGTTGAGAAAGTTGAAAGATAATGAGTCCATGCTCAATAATTGGCTGATAAAGTTAAAGAAACAATGATTTTGAATGAATCTCATGTAAGAGAACATAAATTATATCAAATAAAATTTACCTCTTTACAAAAAGATTTTGATAAAATTGTTTCAGAAGATTACAGTTTAAAGGCACAAGTTGAGCATCTGACCACTTCCTTAACTAAATCCATGGCTAATCATGCATCAACTAATGTGAAACTTTAGAAGTTTCAACTTTCATCTCAACAGTATGAGAAATTATTAAATTCTCATATTGAATCTAAGAACACATCTGGGTTGAGATATAATGTTGTGGCAACTCCTATAAACAATAATTACACACCATTACCTGAATCAATGACAAATAACTTGTCAAATCATTTTGTGTCAAGCACCAAGTTTGAATAATCAACAAGATATTCATAAGAAAACTGAGGTGAATGAAACTGTGTCTTTTGTATCAGAAAAAATCAATCAAAAGGATTCTTAATTTGACTTTGATGAGTGTGATGACTTGGATGATTCTAATGAACATGATGATGATCTACTGAACAAGGGTAAGAATTTTATTTTTGAAACAAACATTCCAAAAGTGTTGAAGAAACAAACTTGCATTATCCTCCAAAACAAAGAAACATACTAAATAGTATTTGCAAGAGAATAGCTCAACTAAATGAAGGTCTTCAAGAACTACATCAACAACAAAAACCTTCACATTAAGAAATTGAAAAGTGTGCTTCTACTGTGGAAGTACACAAATCATCTATGGAAAAAGCAAAAAAAGAAGCTATCAGCTCATCTTCAACAGAAGAAACCTTCTTCAATAGAAGATTTGCGGAAGAAGAAACCCTCAGTAGTTCATACTGTTTCAGAAAAAGATCCTGCGAAAAAGAAAACCTTCAATAGAAGTTCATACTATTTCAGTAGATGATCTACAGAAGGCAAAATCAACAACAAACAAATCAACTTCAAAACTGAGAAAGGATGCTAATTCTCAGAAGTTGACAAATAAGAAGACAGTAACTGATTCTGACAAAGAGTTAGAAGAGATGTATTGCAAATGGTGTGACATGAAGAATCATAATATTGATGGGTGTTACTTCAGTAGTTACAGTTCTATTTGCAATATGAACAATCACATGACATCTGACTGTTACTTCAATAAACATTGTAATATTTGTAACAAAAATAACCATTCAACTCAACAAAAAGAACAAGACAAAGAGCTCAAAGAAGAGACAATTAGATAAAGTAGAATCAGACACTCAATCCACTGATTGTGAAAAGGATTTAAAAATTAAGAAGCCTCGACAAAAACAAAAGAAAAAACCAAAGGAGAACACAAGTACTGATGTTCAACCTGTGAAGAATAGAACAACATTCCAGCAATCAAAAACACCTCACAAACGGGTGGATTTGACTGAAAAGGAAACAAATGCTGATGATGCTTTCTTTGATAATTTTGAAAAGGGAACTCATGTACCTCATTCAAAATCAAAAGATAGTGATACTTTCAACAATCAAAAATCATCATCAAAACCCAAGCATCAATTCAACAAAATTAATGTGAATGAAGAAGAGATTGAGAAACCAGGACCTAGTTCATCAACATTATCTTCAACAGAATCATCCTCACCTGTAACAACTCAAAATGAATCAAACAAAACTAAAACTAAAACTTCAAGACTCATTCACGAAGGAGTAACAATTTTAGATACTGTTGGCAAACCCAAGATCATTAAGGCTTGGGTTATCAGTTCTAACTAATTTCTTTTTGTGTGTAGGAACAATCTTGGAGAACTGACAACAAGTGGTATGTTGACAGTGGTTGTTCCAGACATATGACAGGAAACTGTTCACTTCATCGTGACTTCAAACATAAATATGCTTCATATGTGGCGTTTGGTGGGGATAAGAAGGGAGGTAAAATTATTGGTGAAGGAATGGTAACTAACGGTGTGCTCAAATTTTAGAAAGTAAACTATTGTGAGAACTTACAATATAATTTACTAAGTGTGTCTCAAATTTGTGCTCAACATTATACCATATTATTTGATAACACTAAATGTTACATTCATAAGCCAGGTTTTTTGTTCCAGAAGATTGGGTCCTTCTTAAAGCATCAAGAAAAGGAAACACATATGTTTTGGATATGAACAAAACCTCACTCACAACACATGAAACATGCCTTATATCTAAGTCATCAGAAGATGAATCTCAATTATGGCATAGAAGGCTTGTCCATTCTAACATGCAGAACATGAACAAATTGGTGAAAAATGACTTAGTCATTGGATTGCCAAAGAAAGAGTTTTATTGTTCAAATCATTCTTCTTCTTGTTATAAAGGAAAACCACACAGATTGTCTCATAAATCCAAAACTATCAATACAAACACTACACCACTCAAATTGCTTCACATGGATCTATTTGGTCCAACCAATGTGATGAGCATTGGAAAGAGACAATATTGTCTAGTGATAGTTGATGATTTCACAAGATTCCTTTGGGTCTTTTTCTTAAAACAAAAGAGTGAGACATCAGATACATTAATGGACTTTGTCATCAAGATTGAGAATCAACTTGATTTGAAGTTAAAATTTTCAAGAGTGACAATGGGACTAAATTTGCTAATTCTGACTTGGATTTCTTTTGTAGGAATAAAGGTATTGCAAGGCAATTCAGTGCACCAAGAACTCCACAGCAGAATGGAGTGGTTGAAAGAAGAAACAAAACACTTATTGAAGCAGCTTAAACAATGCTAGCTGATATAAAATTGCCTATCACCTTTTAGGCTAAGGCAGTGAATACAACATGCATTGTTCAAAATAGAACACTGATTGTCAAAGAACATAATAAAACACCTTATGAGCTTTTATTTAAAAGAAAATCCTGTTTAGGATATCTTAGAGCTTTTGGGTGTCATGTATCCGTTTTAAACATAAAAGAACAGTTGGAAAATTTTCAGAAAAGGCCTATGATGGTTTCTTTGTTAGATATTCTTCAACATCTAAATCTTATAGGATCTACATTCCACAACATAACATTGTGGATAAACTCCTAATGTATCTTTTGATGAATCTTTATTTACTAAATCAGTTATAGGATCCTCATGGTTGTTTGATATAGATGCTTTAACAGGGTCATTTAACTCTGGTTATTTGAATTATGCAGGATCTGATAATACATGCTATCCATTTGTTCCCCCAAATTTGAATGAAGTATCATTATCTGATGAGCCTCCAAGGATAAACACTTCATCAACAACTACTGATCTGCGTCAGCAGATGTACACTGTGTATCCAGAGATATGAATAATGTATCAGCAACTATTCCAGACTCTCAAGAAGATACAACAAACATTGGAAATGATTCATCAATTACTCATATCCCATCCGGAGAAGTTCATGTAACTCCTACGGATGAACAAAATGCTTCTGGAGAAGTTCATGTAACTCCTACGGATGAACAAAATGCTTCTAGAGAAGTTCATGTAACTCCTACGGATGAACAAAATGCTTCCGGAGAAGTTCATGTAACTCCTACGGATGAAAAAAATGTTTCCGGAGAAGTTGTTATAACTCCTACGGAAGAACAGAATGCTTCAGGAGAAATTCCTTTGGGAGACATTAATTATTCTCTATATGTCCAAACTGAGGAAGACCACTTAGTAACCAATGATATACAAGAAGAACACTTTTACTACTTCCTAAATTCACAATTTGGATTGGATCAGTATGCAACAATGGATATGACTAACTTGGAATCATCTATTCTAGTTGAATCAACTCCATCAACAAAAATCCATAAGACTCATCCAGTCAACAATATCATTGGAGATCCTGCCAAAAGAACTACAAGAAGCCAAAGTGGAACTGCCATCATCTGTCTTTTCACTTGTTTTCTTTCACAAGTACTTCCTCCAAACATCACAACTGCTCTAAAGGACAACAGTTGGATTGAAGCTATGCAAGAAGAGCTTCAATAATTTAGAAAGCAAAAAGTATGGACTCTAGTTGATTTACTTGAAGGCCAACATCCAATTGGAACTAGATGGCTCTTCAAAAATAAACTAGATTATAGAGGTATAATTATAAGAAACAAAGCAAGGTTGATTGCACAAGGATACACACAAGATGAAGGAATAGACTATGATGAAGTTTTTGCATCAGTTGCAAGAATTGAAGCCATAAGAGTGTTCCTAGCATATGGATCATAAAAGAAGTTCACTGTGTATCAAATGTATGTCAAGTGTCCCTTCCTATATGGGAAAATTGATGAAGAAGTCTATGTATCACAGCCCTCTGGATTTGAAGATCCTCACTACCCACACAAGGAATAGAAACTTGATAAAGCTTTGTATGGTCTGCACCAAGCACCAAGAAAGTGGTATGAAACACTATCATATTTCTTGCTCAAGCATGGATACAAAAAGGGAACTATTGATCAGACTCTCTTTCTCAAAAAAGAACATCAAGATCTCTTAGTTGTTCAAATTTATGTTGATGACATTATATTTGGATCAACTAACAAGAGATTGTGTAAGCTTTGAAGAATTGATTAAATCAGAGTTCAGATAAGTTTAATGGGAGAATTAACTTTCTTTCTTGGTCTACAAGTTCATTAGAAAATAGATGGGATTTTCATCAATAAAGAGAAATACATACATCAAATATTGAAGAAGTACAACCTTCCTCATACATCTTTATGCAGAACACCAGCCTCAACAATTGAAAAAATTATACTCGATCCTACAGGAAAAACTATTGATCAAAGATTATATAGATCAATGATAAGATCACTTATGTATTTAACTACCAGTAGACCTGACATTATGTTTGTTATGTGTGTTTGTGCTAGGTACCAATCAGATCCAAAAGAGTCTCATCTGAATGTTGTGAAAAGAATCTTCAGATATCTCAAAGGAAAACTAGGACTTGGTCTTTGGTATTCAAAAGATGGTGATTTCACTCTCTACTCAAACTTAGATAGTGACTATGGTGGATGCAACAACAACAGAAAATCCACAACCGGTGGATGTCAATTCATATGACCAATACTAGTTTCATGGCAATGCAAGAAGCAAACAAATGTATCTGTATCCATAGCTAAGGCTGAGTACATAGCTACTTCAGCTGGTTGCTCTCAAGTCCTTTGGTTGCAAAACCAATTGCTTGATTATGGGTATAATTTCCTTCAAACTCCAATTTACATTGACAATTCAGCTGCTATGTTTATAACTGCTAATCTTGTGCAACATAGTAAAACAAAGCATATTGAAATAAGATACCATTTTCTGAGAGATTGCTTAGAAAAAGGTTTGATCAAGTTAGTCAAAGTGGATACAACAAATCAGCTTGTTGATTTATTCACTAAAGCCTTTGACTCAGTTAGATTTAATTTTTAATTGAGTCTCTAGGCATGATTAACTTAGATTAATCATAATGAACAAACAAATAAAAGCATGTGTTTGTCCTTGTACATTGTCTTAATAATATAAATTTAGCATGTCATATGTATGGGAAATGATAGTATACTATGTCTGTGCTTCTACCTGAATTCTTCAATATCATTCAAATCTAATCTAGTTACTTGATATGTAAGTAGGATCATCTTGAAGTGGAAACTACACTTAGTGCATGCCTAACATAATGCAAAGTGATTGTTTGTGGGAAACTTCATTTTAAGGATACAGAAAGTGACTCATATTCTGATGTAACCAAATCTCTCATCTAAGCACACTATGTACCGACACTTTATAATATCTATCTTTGTAAATCTTACTCCCTTTGCTTTGTGTAAACAAAGACCTGGGTGTATGATCACCATGGTTTACATTTGTTACCAACTGGTGAAAAGATTTATGATCCTCATCATCCCTCTGTTTTGTGTAAATAAAGACCTGGGTTAAAGGCACCTCTGTTTTACGTGAGTAAATACTTGGTGACCTGATGATCATCATATCTAAGCTCTTAAAAGAATCCTATGTGATCAACTATATATTATTTCTAAAGCTTTTTCAACAATGCATTAATGAGATGTCCAATGCATTAATGAGATGTCCAATGCATCTCAAGATAGAACTTATAACTTAACGTACATAGTTTGTAAGTGTGAAAAAGTGATGATTTGATTCACAAAGGGAGGACAAACTTTAAGTGAATTGAATGTGAAGCCCATAACAGTTACTTACTAATAAACATGAAAACATGATAAATAACATTCCTAGTTGATACAATACTCTTGTATGGATTTAAGTGGACAAACATACTTGCAATCAGAACAAAGATTAGGTATCATTTCAATAAATTAACTATTCAGGAAGATGCTTAGTGTTATAGTATGATCCCATTTTATGTGTATATATATGCTTGTACATAGTCCTCATTTCAATTTGTTTAGTTTAATTTCTTTCTATTTGGATAGACATGTGTCTTTCATGATATTCTTCTTAGACATTTATGATAAATGTTTTCATTCATCATTAATCAAAAATTTAGTGGGAGTAGAATCATGAAAATAAGTTAGCAACAGAATGTAAAATGAATTAACAATATGAAGGAATTGGAACTTGAGCACTATCTTGGCTTTTGGATACATGAAGTTATTGAATTTTAAATCTTCTTGTGCACAATTGTCAATAACACAAAGTCAACAAGGTCCAATAGCAATAAATGGTTCTAAGTAGTTGACTTGGACCATACAAAAATATAAGTTTCAACCGTGCATCGCAAGCATCAGCAGAAGCTACAGTGCATCCTAATCATCAACAGAAGCTACAGTGCCTTTAGCATCAGCAGAAGCTACAGTGTCTTTAGCATCAGCAGAAGCTACAATGCCTTTAGCATCAGCAGAAGCAACAGTGTGAAATTTAATAAAACTTGTCTATCTGTAGATTGGTAAACTATGGATGAGCCAATAAATGAAATTAATGTGTCCGAGAGAGTATAAATAATGTTCTTTGACTTCAATATTCATTATTCACTTTTTCATAACACTTTTTTACACGTAGAAAAATGCACTCAACAAATTTTTCCCCCTTTCTCAAACATTCAAAATCACCAAATCAAAATTTCAAACATACACACAATCCTGATCTCAGATGATTGTGTTCAAGGTAAAACATGTCGTAATGATCAATAATGAACTGTTTGATTCTTGGTTATCCTTACAACTGTTCGCATTCTCATGACAATATGCTGATTTTAACATGATCTTCTTTATTCTTATGAACAGATGGCTAATCGCTTTGGAAGAGAGCACAATGCGTGCATGTTCTTAAATCCAGACGACCACGTGTCGAAAGGATGTAGAGACATCATAAGATACTTACGACAATCCAAGATCTTCTATGCTTTAATGGCAGAGCCTGTGATTCATCAAGATCACATAGTCCATTTCTAGAACTCAGCTCGAATTGAGGAAGATGGAGAATCTGAAGTGATTATGGCTGAGATTAAAAATGAAAGACTAAGGATAGATGAGTAGACCATAAGAAGGGTACTAGAATTGGGAGAACAAGAAAGTGGTCACCCAGATGTCTTTGATCATGAGTACATTGAGAAGATATTTCTACTGATGGGTTATGATGGTGACTTTGAAAGATGAGAGATCAAAAAAAGGAGATTGTGCAAGCCCTACCAGTTTTTGTGTTACACTTACCTAAAGTGTATCTCAAATAGGAAATCAGGACTGGATAGATTCTCAAGGCACATCTCTTCTGGAATCATAGGAATCTTTGAAAGGAGAACATATAACTACTCTAAGTACATCTTCAACTGTTTATGTGACCAAATAAGAGTGCAGAAGAATGACAAAATGTTCATGTTTCCAAGATTCTTACAATTAATCATCAATGTTGATCTACCTGGTATTGCTAGAGATGGTGATGTGTTTGTTCAAGGACACATAGGGAGATCTATACTGAAAAAGATTAGTGGGAAATATCAAGGACAAGACATACAAATGTTTGCTCATGTGATGGATGCCAATGCCAAAATTCCACAAGAACTGGAATAGGGGGACCAGTAAGGAAGTTCACCTGCTAATACTGAGGAAGTCTCATCTTCACCTCGTCAATCACCCATTCACCAACAACCTCAATCATCCCAACCACAATCACCAGCCAATCAAAACACCCAACCAATCTCTCCTATCCACCCTCTATCACCAAATCAACCACAAACACCCCAATAACAATTAATAGCCAGACAAGACAGTCAGTCATTCTCTCCCATTCACCCTCTTTCATCAAATTATTCTCCAATCAAAGAAAAGCAATCCACTAAGAGCTTTTACACAGGGGAGACATTCCTACCCTCACAAGCAAGTACTGTTCAATTATCTCTAACCAAGATTGGATCCCTTGTCCATTCAAACAATACTGCACCAGTCTCTCTAGTCATTGTCCATCAACAATAACAACCACATCAAAATCAAGCAAAGCAAGTAGTTGAGTCAAGTTCAAGCTTAACTAGTGTAGCACCTGAAGATGTGAATGATGGTGAGATTGCTGCTCAACATCAGAAAAAAGAATAAGAAGCCAACTATGTGGATGTAATTACTTACAATGAAAACGAGCTTAGTGATAATGATATACTAGTGAGAAAAAGCTATCTAGTTGCTGAATACAACAAGCTTGTTGTCAAGTCTAATTGTAGAAAGCAAAGAATTCAAGAGCTGAAAGGGGTAATCAAAGAAAAGGATGATCAGATGATGCAACAAGCAACAAGAATCAAAAGACTAAGAGAAGATGTTGAATGCAATAAGAAGTGATTGATGCGCTGCTTTAACAAGATTCTGAGCTCAAAGAATCAGTAAAGTTTGAGAGGGATGAAAATGAGAAGTTGATGCTGAAAATTGAACAAGTAACCGACTCTCTCTCTCTGCTCAATCAGCTTTATTGAAAAGAAAAGAAGAAGAGCTTGAGGAGCTAAAAATGAAAATCTATGTGCTGGAATCAAATTTTGCTCCTGCAACAAATCAAACAAAAGAAGCTTCTGAGACCACAAAGCAAATCATACAGTATAGAAGAAAAAGGAAATACTTGGGTTTTATGAAGAAGGAATTGATTGAAATACAAGATTCACCCAAAAGGTCAAAATCTGTTGATTCTTCATCCTTAAAGCCTATGTCTCCTGCTGAAACAGTAAGGGATGATGAATGGACTGAGCTCACAAAGGATGAATCTGCCAAAGATCAGAAAGAAGAAAAGGCTAATGACCTACTGACCACTAAAGACATACTTGAAGAAAGGCTAGAATCTCCCATTTTCATGACCTTAATCAATCATGGATTCCCATATGACTTGGTAGAAAAGTTGAACATGAATGAAATGAAGCATCTGTTGCAAGAGTTTGAGCTTGCCAGATTCATAATTCCAAATTTTGACTATGAAGCATTCATAACTTTTCAAGCCATTCAGAAAATCAAGAAAGATCTTGGCCACTATGATATAGCTAAACTTAGCAAGTACAATATGGTCCATCGGCTATAGGGTCACAATTACAAGGCATATGAGCTCAAAGGAAGAACATTTGGTGAGCTCAGAAGAATGGTGGATCATGTCATGGCTGTTGAGCTTGACACTTGAGTAAGATTCAGAATAGAAGCTCCAAATCCTTCATATGAGCAACAAAGCAAACTCCCTGCTGATCCTATAACTGTTGAACCTAAAGATCAACACAAAGGGAAAGAAAATCTAATCAGAGGGCCAAAAGTTGTCATCCCTGGAAAAGTATGGCCATTGGGCACAACTGTGAGAGAGATTACTCAAAGAAAATCATCTCTAATCCAGTTGTTTGATCACATTACAACTCCCACTTCTGCTGAGGAAAACAGGATTATGGCCTAGAAATTTGATCCAGAGTGGGACTGTGCTTTAATCAAGAGGATATCTCTGAGAGTTGAATACTATCATTTGATTGAATCTGTATTACTGCCTCCTGATGCTAATATACGTGATCTTCAAAGCTTAATCATCTCAAATTGTCCAGTAAGCCTAAGAGGACGAGATTTCTTCGTAGCTGTTGGAAAGTTAAAAACAAAATTCAAGGATGACGTTCTGAAAGAAGCTAGAGGAGAAGATGATAAGCACAAGAAAAGAAACAAAAGAAGATCAAAATCCAACTCCTCTACATTGATTGATGATGAATTCCTGAGGAGAGTTAGATATTCAAACAAAACGACAACCATAATCAAGCATATAGAAGGTACTCAATATACATTTCCCATAACTGAATGGGGATATGTTAAGAGAACTAAAGAGCTAGTGATATTAAGGAATGAAGAAACAAAGAAAGCTAAATGTATCAGACTATTTGACCCAGTGGAAATCAAGCTACTCCACCCCAGCTACACTTCATATTTGCATGACAAATTCTTTCCAAAGCTGAATGATGAAAGAGCTCAATATGATTTATGCTTGTATGTGCACATGATTCAAGTAATTAATAAACTGCATGCAAAGGCATATAAGAGAAGAAGACATGAAGTTGGATCGCTGAAAGGAGCTAATATCAAGGAAGTATCCGAACTGAGGATGTCAAAACAAGATAAGCTTGAACTTGTCAATAATTAAAGTGTTTTGGAAACTCTCATAATAGAAGAAGACATTTTGGGACTAAACTTTGAGACACTACAAAGAATATGCAGAATGGAGATCAAGTACAAGTACGATGATGAAAAGGATGCAGTGTCATACTTCAACCAGAAGATGGCGTCTAGAATGACAGAGCTTTCACTTTTGAAGAGATTATTACAAGTATCTAAGCCTAAGGGTGAGTATTGTTAGATCTAGGAACTATAGGACTAGATCATTTTGTATAGGTTTAGAACTTTAATCAATATTTGTAATGAACAATTGTAATTCATTATTATGTCATATGCATTATATATAGGTTAACCCATATTTATATTGATCTGTGTATGATTGCAGGTGCAAACATAACACTTGGTTAATTTGTGAAATTGACTTAAGTGTAAGAAACATCAACGGATGAACATTTTTATTTTTCCATAGATATGTTTCTTACAAAATCAATCATCCGAAGATCTTTTGTGTATGAACAACCAACTTTGAAGTCAGAAGTGAAGATTCCTACGAAAGAACAAAGTACCTTCAGAAGAACAAAGTAGCTTCGGAAGAACAAGACTCCTCCGAAAGAACAAACATCTACGGAAGACCATATTCCTGCGGACTCCAAACACTTGTATTTAATAATACATGTGTTACAAGTCAACAAGTCAATAGGATAGTTGTGTGAATCCTAAGAGATCCGGTGTTTCCTTAACAGAAACACACGTGCCTATAAATATGGATCCTAGGTTTCACATCAATGTAGATGAGATGACGATAAGAAGACAGATGATCACAAACAACCAAACATCAAATCACACAAACACAAACCCTAAAAACCGTCACATCAACATCAATACATTCAAACCAATTTTATTTCATTCATTGTTTATTCATCTGTAATCATTAACATGTTTTAATGAAATACATTTGAACTAAATATCTTTGTTTGATGATTAATGGTGTTCTTCTTATTCTGTTTGTCTTTATCATTAATCATTATTGTTGATATTGAATTTATTAAAAAACATTTAAACAAAGTTAATGTTGATTCCACAAACATTGACTGTGACATCCATCACCTTAAGGTCTGTCAATTAACGTGGTTTTCCGTTAGTTTTGTCTGACCATTCATTCCTCATCTTTATTAACTCCTTGTGTGGATATCATACTTGTTATATCATCCTTATGCTTGTGCTTTCTTCGTGATCGTGTGCTATGCTTAAAACTTTTACAAATTTCATCACCATTATCACTAAATATATCTTTTTTATATATTATTATTGTCTCTAATAAAACCATTTTTAAGATATCAATAACATTAATTACATCTTTATTATAAATGTAATTAGCCTTATTAAGTCGTTTTCAACCGAAACAAACTTTGGGAACTCGAGGGCTAAGTGCAGGGACTAAAATTGACATTTTGCAAAATTATGATGGGTATAAAAACCTCCATTCCAAACCATTCTTCATCCTTCATCTTCTTCACTCCTTCTTCAATCTTCTTCTTCACCTTACATCTTCTTCTTTGCACCAAAAACGTACCGTTTCATCTGGTTTTCATCATCTAGACTTCATCTACAACCTAGTCTACTCCATCCTTGCAGGTAGACGACCTTGGTTGTCCCTTTCTTGCTCGTTTTACTGCTTTCCATTTCTAGGGTTTTGGGTGTTCGGGTTCAACCCGAACACAAGAGGTCGTGTGGGAGTGTGTGATATCTTTCTGTGTGTGTTTCTTGTTTGTGTGTGTTTGTAGTGTTTTTCTGGAAGTTCTTGATGTGTAAAGCCCATGCTCGGGGCAGCCGAAGGCTGCTCTGCACTTCAGCAGTCGCGAACCTGTAGTTCAGGCGACTGGGTCTGTCATGCGACTGAGCCTGCGACTGGGTGTAAGGATCTAAGATCTAGTTTGATCAATTAGGTTATGATTTGCAGCAGAATAGTACTAGAATTAGACGAAATTTAAGAAAGAATAAGATGAATATTCAACCAAGCAGTGACAGTAATAAAGAGAGAAAGTTTTCTGCAAAAGATAATGTTTTCATTCATTCATAAGCTTAGGCATGTACAAATTAGGTCAACATTCCTTTTATAGAGGAATGTGACGTCAGCAGATGTCACCTGATAGTGACATCTAACAGATTATACAAACAACTGAAAATAACTAAAACAATTGAAGATGTCCACAACAACTGATGACATCTTACAATAAAAGCTTAAGTACCAGCTAATTCTATAACTACTGAAACTACAACATCTGAAGTGTAAGATCTTCAGATGTTTTACATTATACTAAACTACTGATT
>BJCM01084781.1:0-17193 GCA_018326385.1 Flaveria bidentis
TGGGTCGGACTGGGTTGAGTAATGGGTCATAACGGTCAAATTTGAAGGGTGGTCAAAACGGGTGGGTCGGACTGGGTTGAGTAATGAGCACACTTTGTATGTCTTCCAATCTGTTCGAATCCTTTGACTTTTTTTTCTTTTTAGTTAGACCCCTTAGCTTATTCCATTTAACCTGCATATGAGTTGAAATTGCCATCTCAGCAATTTATATGTTGGTTTGGTTTGGGCTACACAGTAATTAAATACTACATATTGGAGGAGATGGTCCAGTCATCAAAATTGATTAGCATGAAAAGGACTTTCTCATTGGGTCACTAGACATCCCCTTCGTCAATCTAGAGACTAGTTTCGAGAATTATGTAAGTGGTTGTCCATAGTTTTTAATTATCATTATCCATCTTTATTATTTGTTTATGAGATGATATAGGAACCTAGAGAGGAACCGTTTGATATCAGTTTACTACCAAAGGAAGTCAAGTCTCAGCCACTTCAGAGATAAAATCTGCTGGTAAAAAGCCCAGTGCTCTTGGTGCGGCATCAGCGCGGCCTACCTCCACATTGTATATGGGAAGCTACTATAATCTATTTCAGAGTTCTCAACATTTGGATGGCTTTTTAAGGTACTTTGATGGGACATAATCTTACAAAATACAAACTTGTTACCCGTTTTCAAAGGTAGCAATTTTGACCATTTGATTATGAATCGGTTGATGGGGGGACTGGGGGTTATATTTTATCTCTACGGCGCTACTAGAAAAAATATTGCTTACAATGTAATGGGCCAGAATGGGATGAACCTGTTAAAAGACACCCAATGTGTATTATAATTCATACAGCCTCCTAAATCGTTCTATTCAATAAAATAGATTCCTTTTGAAATAGTACAATATTTAAAATCAATTCTTTGACACTAAATGTTAATAAAAAGTGTTTTAGGCCCACCCAATTGATAGAACCCAAAAGTCAGCTTATTGAACTTCAAATAAAAAGTACAGATAGAGCCCTGTTCGAGAAGGGTGATCTCCGATTACAAGGATTAGAAACCCTACTTTTGATAAACTAAACAAAAGACAGCCACACACATCCTAAGAAGTAAACATAAATAGGAAGAATAGGGGCAATTAGGCTGTGGTTACACCCTAAACATTAGGCTGCAGTTACTCCCTAAACATTAGGCTGCAGTTACTCCCTAAACAATAGCTAACCATTCATCCACTAACCCTACTAGGCTGCTGCCCCTTTGACCCGGTACCAAGGCCCACCAACCCACCCAATTAGGATCTGGGTTTGTATCATACGATTTGCGATAGATCAATTGAGAATAATCTGGGCGATTTAGATTGCAGCGAGGGCCTGATCAAAGGCTGTGAAAGCCTCCAGATCAGTTTGTACGAAAGATTGTATGCAAGACAATTACATCAAGGAAGAAGAAAAGGGGTGATCTCAAACAGTTGCAATCAAGGAAGAAAGGCTGTGAAGCAGTTGATATTTTGATCAGTGATTGATCAATCAGCAACAGGAAGAAACAAGATCCCACTGAGACGAGCCAACAGTGGTGCAGTGAACGTGGACCGAGAGAAGAAGGTTGTGGTGCGAAGCTGCGATCGAGAAAAGAAAACCATTAAGAAACTTTTGGGCAGAACATCATCTGACACAGATTGGTCAACTTGAGATGAGACAGCTTGAGGTACATGTGAGTTTGTTTGATTTTGATCAAGCAGTTTGGTAAGATGGCAAAACCAACTGGCAAGATTGTTGTTCCAGTCCAAGAGCCAAACAATGTTAGTTTTTAGTATCCAAAACTTACCACAACATACTAAACTGCGTGATCTATTGTAATGGAGACCATCTAGACTGTGCATGGTCTGTGAGGGGCAGAAGATTCCATGGCAGGAAGTGCAGTGGAGAGAAGGAAGTTCATGGCAAAGACCGATATACCAGTCGATACGTGAAGATGTCCTTCAAGAATCAGAGCATAAGAATCAGAAGGATGAGTGGGAAGCACAATGGGTCAGATATTTGCTGATTGGGTTCAAAAGGCTCGCTTGAAACAAAGATGATTGAAACAGAGATTTTTGGGTAAAGGGTTACCCCGGTGATTCTATTTATAAATACATACAAGTAGTGTAGATAGATTCTAAACTAATTCTTATATAGGACATTGCCCCTATATAAGGACCCCCAAAAAACCAGCTAACAAATAAACTAGCCCATCAAACAAACAAACAAAAAAAGAAAATTAACTAAATTACGACCAATGCACCCCCAGATCAACCTCCATCATGTGAGACTAATTTGTTGCTAATTTTCCAATCCGCAAGAATAGCAAGTACTCTTTGTTTCTTTGTGAATTTCAGACCCATAAGCTTTAACCTAACAGTTGATAATATGATATCACTCAACACCTTTGGATGCCGAGACTGGTTGTTAAAGATTCAATTGTTCCTTTCTTGCCATATGAAGTAAACCGCAACCGCAATCATTAGCTTTCGTATAATATTGAGAAGTGTCTTCAAACCAGCATGCTGTTGTAATCTCTGCTTAACATCAACCCAAACAGGAGGGCACCTAACCATGTGAGCTTTATCCTTGATCAACGACCACACCTTAGACGAGTATGAACATTCAAAAAATAAATGGTTGTGAGAATCTATGTTTTGAATGCACAATAAACGACATAGCATATTCATATTCCCTCGGCGGGAGGGGCTCCATCTCATAATTCGGTCTTGAATGAGTAATTTTTCCTTCAAAACCAACCAAAGGAGAAAAGCATGTCGAGGAATACATTGGGGATGCCATATGTACTTATACCAATCAAACTCTTCCTCCCTGTATCGGATAGAATCCCACACCACAGATATACAGTAATTCTGCTTCTTATTATTGTACCACCAAACCCATTTATCCTCCACTCCTTGCAAGAAAGTGGGACATTGTATCTGCAATAAGACCGGGTAAACGTCATGCCAAGCAACCGGCCACCACCACCTCCCATCAAAACAGATGTCCGCTACAATTGAATCAGTAGAAAACCCAGCAGAATAAATGTGACGATGGGAGATTATAGAATATAGAGGCCCCAAGTTAGTCCATGAATCATACCATGCAGAGGTGGTGCACCCATCCCCAATAGATTTGCGCAAGAAGGGCCTGACCTTTGGACGCAAGCCCAATACTTTACGCCACACCCAAGAGCAGGAAGAGGGAACTCTAACAACCCAAAAATTATTCCGAGAGAGCCTGTAATGATAGATCCAGTCCACCCATAAAGATTCTCTTTTCCGAAGGATGCTCCAAATATGAAAAGTCATGAGAGCAATGTTCATCTCCTTTATCCTTCGAATTCCCAAGCCACCTTCATTCTTTGGCAAAGATACTGTTTTCCACGAAACCTTTGCTTTACCATATTGCATAGGACCTTGACACCACAAAAAACCCCTCATCTTAGACTCGAGCTTATTAATAATATGCATAGGAAGGATGAAAACTAAAGACCAATAAACATGCATGGATGATAGAACAGAAATAATAAACTGACATCGCCCCGCAAAAGATAGGCTTTTGTTCTTCCAATCAAAAATTTTCGATTCCATCCTTTCAACAAGAACATTACAATGTTGAGGCCGCAGACCCGACGAAATCAGTGGAACACCCAAGTATCTAACAGGAAGAGAGCCTTCTCCAAAAGGCATGAGGCCAAGAATCTCCTGTTTAGTCTGATGAGGCACATTACAAAAGAAAACCATGCTCTTCTGAATGTTAGGTACTAAACTAGACATCTCTTCAAACACCTTTAAACCCTTCATAATACAGTTAACTGAATGTTTTTCCCCTCTTAAGAACATAAATAAATCATTGGCAAAGCATAGATTTATCAGTTTTTGTTTTTCACATAGGTGATGAAACCTGAACCTAGTATCAATCCTGGTATGATGGTCCAGCAACAACGTGAGAACCTCCATTACAAGAGTGAACAAATACGGGGAGAGGGGATCACCTTGCCTAAGACCTCTTTTACCTTTAAAATAACAATGAAGTTGCCCATTAATAGCTATGGAGAAAGATGGAGAAGTAACACAAATCATAATCCAATTCACCATTTTTCCAGGAAAACCGAAACCATGCAAAACATCCTTTAAAAACGTCCGGTTAACAGTATCATAGGCCTTCTGAATATCAATCTTGAAAGCACATCTAGGAGGACCTGATTTCTTGTGATAGTTATGCATGATTTCTTGTGTAAGCAAGACATTATCCGAGATTCTCCTACCGGGAATGAAAGCCGACTAATTTATGCTAACAATATCCTTCAGCCTATCCTTAATTCGATTAGCAATAATTTTGGTAATACACTTATAAAGGACATTACAGCAAGCAATGGGCCTAAAATCAACAATACGAGATGGAGTGGAAACCTTAGGCACAAGAGCTATAATAGTATGATTTATCTCCTTTAGCAGCTTTCCCGAAACGAAAAAATCCATAATAGCAGCTGAAACCTCCGTACCCGTAAGTTCCCAAGACTTTTTGAAAAACGCCGAAGAATATCCATCAGGCCCTGGGGCTTTATTATCATCAATTGAGAACATAGCCTTTCTGACTTCATCATAGGTAACTTCCCTTATCATATCCGAGGCCGATTGAAACTCAAGGATTGGGAAACAACATAGACGTAGGCCTCCTAGCACAAGCATATTCAGTCCCCAAAAAATTTTCATAGTGATGCACAAACGCTTTGGCAACATTAACACCCTCATGAATATCACCTCTCCCATCCATAATTGTCTCAATTCTATTCCTGTGATTTCTAGTTTTAATCACATTATGAAAGTATTTAGTGTTGCGATCTCCTTCCGCCAACCATTGAATCTTAGATTTTTGTTTAAGGAACCTCTCTTCATCAAGACTTGCTTCATTAAATTTTGTCAAAATTTCAGCCTCATTTTCTCTTAAACTTATGTTTCCCGGGTCTAGATCAATGTCCTTCTGAATAGAATCAAGCGAATCGCGTAGAAGACTAACCTTTTTATGGAGATTACCTTGTTGGAAAAGAAGGGACCGAAGTGGACCTTTTAGCAACTTCAACTTCTTAACCACTTTGATTTGAGGCACTCCTTCAATGTTGACTTCCCACGCCTTAGCAACAATAGCCGCAAAATCATCCTTATAAGTCAGAAAGTTTGCAAATTTAAAAGGTGGGTGTTTAGGTCTATGCATAGTATGGAGCTTAAGCAAACATGGGCTATGATCCGAAACCCTATAAGGGAGAAACAAAGCACTCGCACTAATACCACCCTCAATAAATTTAACATTCCCCATGACCCGATCAATTTTCTTGAAAATTCCTCCACCATTCATTGGCTTTTGATTCCAAGTAAAATGCAACCCAGCCGCATTAATATCCTCCATTTCAATTGTATTAACACGTTCTTTTAACTCACGCATGCTAGAAGTCACATTTGATGAATCGGAATAGCTATCTTCCAAATTCAAAGTAGCATTGAAATCCCCCATCATAATCCATGGACTAGAATGAATAACAAACTTGTGATTGCAAAGGTTAACCTAAAGCTCACGCCTCTGGATATAAGAATTATGAGCATAAACAAACAAACAGAAAAGACTATATGGTAGATCTTTCAACTTAAGTTAAGTATGAATAACTTGATCACTACTAGATAACACCATAACATCCATAATTCCTGGATCCCAGCCAATGATAATACGAGTTCCCTTTGAACATTGAATACCATTGGAGACCCACTTCCATCTTCCAAATACAGCCGTGCACACCAAATCCAGATTATCAACACTAACATGAGTTTCCACAATAGAACATAAACTAACGTGATTATCCTTTATAAGCCGTCGAACCACTTTCTGTTTTAGCGGGTGGTTCAACCCCCTAATATTCCAAGATGCTAAACTAATCTTTGGAAACTACTTGAACAAGAGTGCTTGCCCCTGAAGGATCCTGCTTTTCAAACGTCCCAGATACTATAAAATCCGTTGTCTCATTATAGACTTCTACTACATCATCGTTATCCGAATCATGTGAGGCCGAAGCATCATTAAGTTTGGAGCCCGAAGAAGAAGCTTCCATAGTGGAGATCCCAAGGTTTCCACCCTCATTCCCTTCATTTACAAGTGCTTTAAAACGATTAGAATCTACCTTGGGATTCGTTACACTCTAATGCATACCCTGTTTGATATTGTTCTAATGTCTTGTGATTTCTTTGGACGATATTCCCACATTGGTTTGGACACCGGAAAACCCAACTTGTTACTAGTCTTTGTGTGTTTCACTTCAATGAACCCATCCACTTCCTTTTGTTTCGCTTTAATAGAAGGTTGAGCAGCACAAGATTCATTAGAGTGTCCAAATACACAACAATACCCACACCTATACGGTTTCCATTCATATTCCACAAACATCTTATGGTTCGTAAAGCCTTCTCCATCAAGATCCGGAATAGCTATAGTTAATTCTTCCTTGAACTCCTTACCCGCTAAAATTTCAATTAAAGCTCGAGCATAACTACTACGACCCCACGCATCCAAGCACATGGAAGTGGTAAATGAGTCTAATAATTTGGGATTACCAATAGTAGAAGCTATCAAACTAAGACCATCATCCGAAAATGCCGCTAAAGGAATATCATGAATTTTCACCCAAACTTGTACCTTTTTGATATTTTCCTTACAAAGCTTAACCGAAGGAGACCAAATATTGAGAAAAAGAGGTTGAGATCGGATCATCCATGGCCCGCCTTCAAGAGCAGCCATCATTCCAGACCTTTCAGCAAACTTGAAGAAAAAGAAGCCATTCACATTCATCATTATTTCATCAATCCAAACTTCCTCCAATTCTGCTTGACAAAATATTCTACAACCGGAAACGCCAAACGATCCCCTAAGAAATATCCATAAAGAGTATTAGCCGATCTATCTTGGGCCATTTTAACCGACTCTCTAGGAAGCACAACATCAGCCCCATCCTTTTTCACATTTTTTTCGATATGCCTAAAGTTAACCGCACGTTTAGGATTATTATTCTTGAGAAGAGTAGCATACGATCCATAAGATTGAACATTTTGAGATTGATCTTCCAATGAAGGTGCTTTCAAAACCACATTAGGAGTTTGCTTATCTTTTGGTTCAGCCGCAAGTTGCATGGGAGAACCCGAAACAGGAATACTACCATGCACATCTTCAACCGAAGAGGACTTGTGATCAGGATCATCAAATGCATATTTACTATTCTTCAAGATACCCTTTGATGGAATATAAGATCCATCAATGTTCTTGATTTTTGAGGAAAGCGCAGAAGACATGATGTAAGAATCCAGACTCGTCCTTCCAAGGAAAACCCTAATCCAAGAAACAAACTTCACCGATCCTTAGTAGGTTAATAGGATTCGTATTGATCAAATTGAACTATATCAATAGCCGTGATCAATGACAGACCTACTAAGCAACCAGGATACGAAAGATGTACTTGGAAACAACAACAATACAGAAAAACCCTAATCAAACAAGAACGAACTCCACTAACAATGCTCGTATTTCTCAAATCAGTAAACCAACTCAAGAAATCACAAGATTGTTACATAGAGAAGCCAAGACTTATTAGGGCGGAACCAAGAAAACAGTAATCAGGAACCAAGAACCCCAACCCACTCAAACCCTAATTCTTGCTAACAATGCTCGTATTACACCCTTGAAACCAAGAGTATAATCACAGGATTGGTACACAAGAACAGAATCAGAAAAGATTATGGAAGGAAAATGGCCAAGATTGAATCAAAGACAAAACAGAAAATTAAATGGACTACAGTCAAAGTACAGGTCTTCACTTGATGAAGAGGTGGTAATGAAAATTTTCTGAACTCCAAATATTGGCCAATAGTCGTCTCGATTGAACAATACTCAAAGATCGATAATATGACGTTTGAGAAGGTGTTGGGTCGTTTGAAGGCTTATGAGGAGCGAGTGAAAACCAAATACTTGACTATCTTTGTAATACACTGTTTCCAGCTTGTGATGATGAACTGATTAAAGAAAGATGTGGCAATTGTGATTGTTGTCATGGAAGAAGCCAGGACCATGGAATGGGAAGGGGTCATGAGGGTTGGTCTAGTTCAAATAGTTATGATAGACGCGAACAAGATAACGGACCAGAGCCGAAAGAAGGATGTGATAAGTCATGGGTCTATGGTATAGATGTGAAGAATTTGGTCATTTTGCGTACAAGGGCCCAAAGTTGAAACCAGAGAAGGAAGAGGTCAATCTAGCTCAGAAGGATGATGAACCTACGTTACTTGTTAGAAGATGGTACAATATCAAGAATAAGGGGTGAATGATGGATTTAATCTTGATAAATTTACAAAATTGAAGGATTAGATCGAATAAAGAGATTTTGTGAATGTAGGAAGATAAGGTTTGGTGACTTGCAAATCCTTGAGAATTTAAGCCTAGTGCTGCAAGTTGTGATGATGAAATTCGTTAAATTTAGTATAAATAAGAGTCTAGAGAGTCTTGTAAAAGTGTGGCTTGATAATTAAGAAAAAAGGAGTCGTGGGTTGTGTTTTACCCACTAAATGTTGTTGTCTTGTTTCCTTTTAAGGCAATTGTGTATCAAATTTAAAGTCATTTTGACCTGTTATACAACCCACCTCTTAAAGATACATAACACACAAAACCTTAAAAACAGAATAAATAAGAAACAAAAACATACCTGATAGTGAACTAAATGAACTGCTAGCCAAGATGGAAGCCATGACTCATGGACCTGATGCACAATCAAATAGGTAAAAATATAAAATGCAACATAGAAGTAAACAAAACAAGTAAAATTAAAGGGTGAAAGTTGAAAACTAATAATATCAACATAACAGGTAAAACTAAAGGGTGAAAGTTAAAAACTAATGATATCAACATTAGAATGTCATATACCTCTGCCAGTTCTTTAGAGTAACGAGCAGCATTTAATTGGACTTTGATTCTTTCTTCCTAAAAAAACATTGGCGTCATTGTAATTATCAGAATAAAGGTAACCATTTTTACCTTACAAGCCTAGTTTTGAACAAACCTCGGCCTTTTGTAGAGCGTGTTCTGTATTACGAATTCTGATCTTCTGTTCTTCATTTATCCTCTGGAGCTGGAAATAGAGAAGTAATAATTTGAATTATGAAAAAAAAATTTATATATTTCAATGTTTAATGTTTCAATCCTCCTTCCTTAAATTGTTAAAGAATCAATCCCCAAACTCAAGTTGAGCTTAATAAGGCATATATAAAAGTCAGTTTCGTATGAATCGTAATCTATAATTATATAACATAAAAGAGACTCATGGGAGCTGAAATAACTTCCGTAAACACTACTCATATTTCCTGTTATATAAAAGTCATAATTCATGGTAGTTACCTTTTCAAGTTTCATATTCAGTTCAGATATTCTTGTCTCAGCAGCATTTATTCGAGCTTCCAGTGCTTCTTTTTTTGTGTTTTGCTTTGATATTTCCGCTTTAAGAATTTCAACCTATAAAAAAGCACTTGTTAAAGATATTCATCAGTGGGGATATATCTATCAATAATATTATGAAAATCACCTGCTTTACAAGTTCACTAGCTCGTGCATGAGCCTCGCCCTCTAATTCCCTGGCATAAGAAGATTCCTTTTTCTGCCAAAAATATCATATAAAAATCATGTTTAGCAATGTGAGAAAGTAAAAATCATCCAAAACTCTAGACATGAAAAGTTAAATATCCACCTTTTTGCTTCTACAAGAGTGGAATGGGATCAAGAAAATTTACGACAATGATTATTCAAGAAATCCAAACACAACTTTTGCTCTAATGTCTCAAATTACATGTATAAAGTAAGAGAGGCTTATGATGAGAATTCTCGATGTGAATCATTAATCAAAATATCATCCCTTATATAGGGAGATTACAATCATCTCTAACCATGAATATAGGAACTAGATAAACATGACTAACTAACTTTAGGATAGACATCAAACTAACTCATGATAGACATCAATACAAATAATGATAATTATCTCTAAGACACCCCTGCAGTTTGAGCAGGCGGAGGACAAATGCTCAAGCTGGAACGGAACGACTGAAACATTTGTCTAGATAGCCCCTTCGTGAAAATATGTGGATACTGGAGTGAGGAGGGGACGTGAAGTACTCGGATGTGGCCCACCCGAACCTTGTCTCGGACAAAGTGAATATCAATCTCAATATGCTTGGTTCGTTGGTGTTGGACCGGATTGTTAGTCAAATAAATTGTTGAAACGTTGTCACAATAAATTACTGATGCATGTCGTAATGGTGCATGGAGTTCAAGCAACAGATTACGAATCCAAGTAGGTTGACGCTTAGACGACCAAGAGATGAGATTATCTCCAAGGAAGACACAATAACCCGACGTAGATCGTCTCGAGTCCGAACACCCGCCCCAATCAGCGTCCGAGTATGCCACCAAATGATGAGTAGATGACTTAACAAGGCGAATGCCATAATCAATCGTGCCCTGAAGGTACCTGATAATGCGCTTCAGAAAGGCAAAATGAGGATCTCTCGGCTCATGCATGAACAGACAAATCTGTTGGACGGCATATGTGATATCTGGTCGTGTGAATGTAAGATATTGCAGTGCCCCGGCAAGACTCCTGTATAGAGTGGGATCAGAGAATAACGGACCATCTGTTGCACTAAGTTTGGACAAGTCAACCGGAGTTGTGCATGGTTTGCATGAGGACATAGAGGCCCGAGCAATAATATCTTTGGCATATTGTTCCTGTAACAAGAAAAGTCCATGTGTATGCGGAGTGGCCTTAATCCCAAGAAAGTGATGAAGGCGTCCAAGATCGGTCATTGCAAACTCACGTGAGAGAGTGCGTATAGTGTCATGCAAAAAAATATCATTAGATGCCGTGAGAACAATATCATCCACATATAATAATAGGTAGGCAATATTAGTGGCATCCTTGTTATAAATAAATAGGGAATTGTCGCACGTGCTACTTGTAAAACCATGAGAGGTAATATAAGTAGCAAACTGAGTATACCAGGCCCGGGGCGCCTGTTTGAGGCCATAGAGGGATTTCTTCAAGTGACACATGTGGGTAGGGAAGCGTTTATCCACAAAACCAGGTGGTTGGTGCATGAACACAGTCTCATGCAAGTCCCAGTGGAGGAAAGCATTCTTGACATCCAATTGGTGAATGGGCCAAGATCGCGAGACGACTAAAGATAAAACTATTCAGATAGTAGCCGGTTTAACAACCGGACTAAAGGTGTCATCACAGTCAATACCCACAGTTTGAGAGTTGCCATTTGCAACCAAGTGTGCCTTGTAACGTTCCAAAGTCCCATCCGATTTGAACTTGTGTTTAAACAGCCACATGCATCGGATGATTGGGCGGTGTGTGGGACGAGGGACCAATTCCCATGATTCATTGTCTTGTAAAGCAGTAAATTCTAGTTGCATGGTATGTAACCAATTCGAATCGGCAAAGGCTTTGGATATGTGGTAGGTACGGGTGAAAGGTTAATGGCGGGGAGGGTTATTGGGGAGGAGTTGATGGTTGATTTTGAGTGGGTGGTCATGGGATGGGTATTGGAAATAGGGGGTTTGGGTGGCGGTGTTGGCTGAGGGTTGGTCGGGTGAGAACCAGGATTGGTGGAGGGGCCTGTAGACGGTGGAGGACTATGGCGACGAGTATACATGAACCAAAAAGGAGAGGAACGCGTATTGGGGGGCACGGGGGTTGGAAAGTAAATCCCGAAGGGGGAGGGTCGTCTAGGAAGGTATAGGAGGAAGAGGGTGGGCAAGTAGGGTAGGAGAATGAATGCTCATCAAAGGTCACATGGCAGGAAATATAGACCTATCCGGTTGTGGGATCAAGACAGCGGTACCCTCGGAAGTCCGGAGGGTAGCCCAAAAAATACAACGGACCGAGCGTGGGTGTAGTTTGTGTGGTTGGGTGGCAGATGTATTGGGGTAGCACGTGCAGCCGAACACACGCAAGTGGTCATAGGATGGGTGACGGAGGTAAAGTGCAAAGGTTGGGGTGTAAAAATTGAGTCGTTTAGTGGGGAAGATGTTATGTAGGTAGGCTGCGATATGAAGAGCTTCGACCCAAAAGATAGGTGGAAGGTTGCCATGGATAAGGAGTGCACGAATGATGTCGTTGAGGCGACGAATCATTCGTTCAACCCGTCCGTTTTAAGGGGATGTTTGAGGACACGAAAACCGGAAAATAAGGCCATGTTGGTGTGCGAACTGTTTGAAAGCATGATTGTCAAATTCTCCCCCTAAATCACATTGGAAGGTTTTAATATTACAATTAAATTGAGTTAAGATTAGTTGGTGAAATTTGGCAAAATTGGGAAAGGTTTCAGATTTGAACTTGATAAACCCACACAAAGTGTGAGAAGTTGTCTATGAGTACCATGTAATATTTATACCCGAATTTACTTGTGATGGGTGAGGTCCATAAATCACAGTGAATGATGTCAAATGGAGCAAAAGTGAAAGTATTAGATGAATAAAAAGGTAATCTTTTATTATTAGAAAGTTGACAAGAATTGCAAAGACGAGACCCATTGTCATTATTACACGAAAAATTAAAATTACGACTTAAAACATCTAATACTTGAGCTCTAGGATGACCAAGACGATCGTGCCATGGTACGGAAGGAGTGGTGATAAAAGCAACTTGAGGTGGAAGGTGTGGTTGCTTAAGTGGATATAGATCCCTGGTGCTTTTGTGGCGAGACAGAATCTTTTTAGTTTTGAGATCCTTCAAAGAAAAACCGAAAGGGTCAAATTCTATGGAAACGTTATTATCTCGAGTGAAACGTCGCACAGATATTAGATTTTTAATAATTTGTGGGCTATAAAGAATGTTTGGTAGTATGTAGGTGCGGTTTGGGAAAGAGTGAAAGCCAGTGCCAGATCCGTTTATCGGTAATCATGTACCATTGCCCACTAAAATATTACTATAAACAGTAGATGAATTGGGAATTAAAATTTTACCTGGGTCGTGAGTAAGGTGAGACGAGGCCCCAGTGTCCATGATATCTGAGGTCCAAGAGGCGTTGGACTGATTAGCCTGCATGTTAGCGAATGCTGCACTAAGGTCGGATGGGCTCAAGGCATTGTAGCCGCCTGGAAGTTGGGCTGCTGAATCAGGGCCATCAGCATAATGGGCTCGAGGGATTCCAGCAAATTAGGCCTGTTGGGTAATATTGGGCGACTGTTGTTGATGGGTAGTGGGCCGCCAAGGGGACTATATGGGATATGGATAGGGGGAGTGGTCCACCAGGCCCAAGGCGGATAAGAGGGGTCGTGGGTGTTCCATTGGTTATATGGAGATCGACCACCACTTTGTCCCCTGCCTCCCGGCGATTCCCATAACCGCGACCCCGTCCCCGTCCACGTGAAGTGTAGGAGTTGGGGTCAGAAGGAGGCGGTCGTGGGCCGCTATTGTTGTTGTGGTGAGAAGGTTGCGGTGGTGTGGTGGCCGGGGCAGCAAGAGCAGTAGAGGACATCCTTTTGCGAGCTTCAATCCGAAGAACTTCATCATTGAGCATGGTGATAGCTTGGTCCCAATTGGCGCCGTTCTGATTGATTAACGAGGCGGTGGTGTTGTACTCTTCCGGGAGGCCACGAACGAGTTGAAGAACCAAGCGGGAATCGGAGACTGGCTGATCTACATCGGCAAGTTGATTGGCCAGATCGGTCAATCGTTGACAGTAATCGTCAACAGAGAAACACGCTGTGAGGGTCAGGTTACAAAATTTTGTCTCGAGAATCGCCACTCGAGCCTTTTTGTTGCTGAGAAAGATTTTCTCAAGCTTTCCCCATGTCACTCGTGCGGTGGCGTTGGTGTTAAGGATGCGAACGAGCAAATCATCCGACACGGTACTGTAAATCCACTGAAGTACCAATGCATCAAGTTCTTTCTAAGCTTCATATTCCGGTGTTGTAGATGCGGGAGCGGTAGTGCCGTCGATGTGATTGGAAACCTTACACGCGACAGCATGAAGGCAAAAAAGTTTTACCCGGATGAGTACGTGACCTTGGTGCCATCCAAGGTGTGGATCTTCGTCTGGACGTTTGTGACGGAATACGCCGGATGCAGAGCAGTCGACTGCTTGGAAGAGGATCCGGAGGCTTCTTTTGCCATGATAGCTGAAAATAATTGGGGATAGAAGGAGTATTCAGAACCAAGGCTCTGATACCATAAGAGAGGCCTATGATGAGAATTCTCGATGTGAATCATAAATCAAAATATCATCCCTTATACAGGGAGATTACAATCATCTCTAACCATGATTATAGAAACTAGATAAACATGACTAACTAACTTTAGGATAGACATCAAACTAACTCATGATAGACATAAATACAAATAATGATAATTATCTCTAAGATAAAGTTGATACGAGAATCTACGAAAGATGAGTAGCAAATAGTTAAGAAACAAGCAACTTGATGAAAGAAATAGCATAATAGTACATTTCATTATGAAATTGGTAGTTCACGATTCATTCAACCATTAATGCTTAAAAACGCAATTGAGGATTGTGAATACCAATTTGTATCAAGTTAATTTATCACATGATATTTAATTACCATAAGTACATCTGTAGATGTAAGCAAAAGCTAACCTGGAGAGATTGAATTTCGCTATGCAGGGAGGCCAAACTATTTGATTTCTCTAGAACAACCAACTCCAATTGTTTAATTCTTTCATCCTTGGAATTAATTTCACGGCTCCTCTCATCAATGCTGGACTCTGAGAAAGAAAAGTAACAAAATGAGCAGCTTTGTGCAGAGGTTACCTATTAAATCTCATTAAGTAGTAACAGTCAAAGAAATATATCAACTAAAAACGAAGGACTTTCGATACAATTGGAGTTCAGAAATAAACATACTTCAATAAGTTTCAGTTACAAACAGTGATTAAAAACTCAAGATACTTCCCCTATTCAGATATAACAACTCCATAGTTCAGAAAGTTACTTCAAAAACGGATCTTCTTAACAGTTATGAACAAAAAACACATAAACCATCGACCTTCAGAACAGAAGAAAAAGGGATACAAGACACCACTGCAACATACAACGCAAACTGCGAGCAAAACCTATTCAATCTCAAACAATTTCATGAAAGTTCAAACTTTTAGAAGATGATGCAAAGGAACTGTCAGTTATTTCAAAAAAATAATAATTGCACAAGACTGTAAAGGTTTAAACAAAGAAAACAAACATGGATAAACCCTACAGTTCACACTAACAGTTAACAAACACGACACACAAAGAAAAACCTAGAAATAAGAACATCTATATTCGTCATATAGCACATGCGATCACCAGCCCTTGAACAAACTCAAACTAAACTGAATTTATAGTTCATTGTACACGAAGACAATTGGCTTAAAGCCTAAGTACACAAAATTAAGAAGAGAAATCGAAACCTAAGTTGAGAATCTTTGATAGGAGCTGTTGGTGCTTGATTTTGAGAGATGAATCATCCGATTGTTGTGCCGCTTCGTGATCATCATGAAGGGTTTGTGAGGAAACGTAAGCAGAGAGAATTAAAGCGATGCAGAAGAAGAGCCATCGTTTTGGGGCCGCCATTAGAGTACAAATGGAGCTCTGAAATGAAAGAAGTGAGATTTTCTAGTATGTGAGAGAAGAAGGGGGAAGATTTCCCAAGTTTTGATCATGCAAACTCTTGACAAGAACCCCAACCCAATACAAAACGGGTTTTGGGTCGGGCAACACCACTCGTTTTATTAAAAAAACGATCGGATTTGAATTTGAGTTGACCTGATAATAAAATTTGAAAAACAGCTCGGGTTCAATTTGACTCGTCGGAAAACCCGTTGACTCGTTAATGTTTTTTAACATAAAATATTATAAGTTTGTTTTTTTAATTTTGCATTTAATAGATTATTTTAGGTCTTTTCTTAGTTTATAAATTAAACTTATAACTTAAGTTTCGTACTTTGTTTTAAATGTTTCAATATAGACAACATATATTGGAAAAAACGTATATTTTAATTTTATAACCATAAAATCTAATATCTCGTAACATATGCAATTTGAAACTGAAACCTAGTTCTTAAATTACCATTGATTATTTTGGCATCTTTAAAAAAATAGGTTAAACGGGTCAGGTTCAAGCTACGTTATTTGTATGAGTTCAGGTTAGTGTTGAAATTTTAAGGTAAGGATGATGTAAACAATGCTAGATGCTCCTCAACAATATGTGCAATTTTAGTTAGCAACTTAGTTGGTATATTGTAGCAGCATAAGCTTGATGTGATTGATGTTGAACCGGTATTGATTGAACATGTTATGGTTGAACAACCTGCTAAAGATGAACTTTGAGAAACTGATGCACTGATAAAAGAATTACCACATCATGAATGGTTAGTTGATTGTTATGTTAGCACATATCTTGTTGCTTAAGGAGTCAAAGCACCCCCTCCCCCACTCCCCATTAAGCCAATGTGCTTTGTAATCATTTATTTATCATCTATTTTATCAGATTTATTTGTAAAAATCGATTCACTAAGTGAAATGGTGAAAAAATATGTTGTCCTCTTAGTGGATGTGCGATTGTTGTTCCAACTTTTTGTTCGCCTCATTTGTTTTCGACTCCATGCCAACACTTTTCATTTGAGTCATTGGTTTCATAAACTTATTAATATGGAAGTCCAAAGCTTCACCCTTTATATGATTAAAACATGTTAGCTGTTGATTGAGCATATCTTTCCAACTCTCTCTCATATCTCACGTAACGGTAATTTAGAGAATTATTGGATCACACACGAGTCTTGTCTTCGAACATTGATGATTTATCAAAATAACATTTCAGACAAATATAATGTGTGAAAACTTTATGTTATGTGATTACATGATTAGTTGGTTACGTGTTATTGCATGTTTACGGTTTTCAGAATTTAGTTGTTACGGAATTTGTTAAAAACAATAGAGTGAAAATTATTCCATTTATTCAGAGTTTGTAAAATATAATTTGATTGTTCTAGCAATTTAGCTTAGAAAAAAAGTTTGGATCACCAGAGTGATTTTTATACAATTAAGGGATTATTTTTATAAAAATAAAATTAAACAACATAACCGAACACCCCCCCCCCCC
>BJCM01084787.1:0-12662 GCA_018326385.1 Flaveria bidentis
ATACGTCATGACGGGAGGCAACAACAAACACAGTCAGCTTCAATTGCGAAATCACTATGAATTAATATTTACTGCGAATAGACTAGCTATCTATTGCAATGCACTGCTTTTATATGATTACTGTTAAACTGTTTATGTTTGAATAACTCTCTTGAACTCACCAACCATTGTGTTGACATTTTAGTATGCTATTCTCAGGTCAGTAAACCGCTTGCCATAGGAGCACTTCACGGCTGCACTTGCATCATAAGACTCAATTTTCAAGACATTATATTTGTTTTCAATGATTGTATTGTTTTTTGGGTTGGCACATGTTTTGCCACATTATACATTTCTATTTCCTTGGGTTGTTTTTACTATACGCTTCCGAACAGTTTTCAAGTTTTTACTTTGGTTGATTTGGTTTAATTATTGCATATAGAGTCGTTCTGAGTAACTATTGACTGTGATCCTAGTTTGTTCACACGCCTCGCGGTTAAACTCCACACGTGGATTTTGAGGGAGTGACATAAATGGTATATTACTTTATCATATTATTTAACGTACTTACAAAAATCCTCAAATTCCACTTAAAACCCTAATCCTCGTTAAATCGTTAAACTTATCATTAGACTTAAATCTTGTAAACATATATATGTTTAGGTACTTGTGAAGTATTTCATTGGAACTTCGATTATTATTCTTATTAATGATCATATATATACTTATTCGTCATGTGAGTTTTCATGCTCTTTTTTATATTATTTCACACCTTTTTGGGGTGAAACATGTTTAACTTATCAACTTACACTTGTAAACTTTTTATACTTGTAACGCACATGCAATTCATACTTATTTTTGTTATGGTTGTTTGTTTTATTATAAGATTTATATGAGATACATTATATGATGACAATCATTAACTATTGCTAGCCTGGCGACATCATAGATCTATGGGCTTGAAAAGTCTATTTGGTGCTAAAGCCGATGTTATTGCTGACTCCTAATGACGTATGCTTGTTCGTCATGGGATCCAAGTACACTTAGGTAATGATTTCAAACTTGAAATTTTATTCTTGTTTAAGGTTTGATTGTAGCTATATGCGTTCTATAAACTAGCATAATTCATAACCATTGACTTAAATTGCTACTTGTAAATATTTTGATATATTATGTATACTTAATCCATGGAAACTCACCAACTTTCAGAGTTGAACTTTTATTTTTAATATGTTTCAGGAAATGCTCAAGTTTGATGTCATCTCTTGAAGTGTGCTCACATCTAGGATTTTGACCTAGATAAATGAATAAATTGTCTTGGAATATTTATCTTATGTTATGTTTATTTCTTGTTTGAGACTTATGGTTGTAATTTTCATTTTAAAACTTATGATAGTAATATTTTTATTAAATGGTAGCATTATGTGGTTGTGAACAATCTTAACCCTCACATCTCGATGATTCTGCCATTAAGGTTGGGGTGTGACAAGTTAGGTTAAGGTGAATGAAGGAATCATAAGGGAATCATATACTTGTTAGCTCAATGGCTATGAGTGTTTTAGAATCATTAGGTAACATACTTTGGATGTCCTTTGTTTCATCTTGAATCTCCTCTTTTTGCTCATGAGTTTGATCTATTTCCCCTTCTTTTACATCTACAAACTCTGATTGTTTTTTCTTGAATTCATCTTCATCAACAGGCTCCACCTTCACCTTAATAGTTTCATGGGTAGGGATTTACGTTCATATTGTTCCACCACCTTTTCTTTTCTACTTGCTAGTGCTACCAAGTATTGCTTTTTTCTCTTCCTTTCATTGGTTTTGAGTCTTGGTTGTAATGATGACGGTTCTTCTTGTTTTGACTATTCAGATTGAGATTTCAAAGACAATAAATTTTCAAATAAGCTCCTTTGCTCCTCGAATAAAGCAAGTTTATAGATAATATATAGCTAAAATCAAACCATGACCAAGAATAAGTTTACAAGTAAATAACGATTAGCTAAGTGTACTTGGTTCCCATGATGAACAAACATACGTCAATAGGAGCCGGCAATAACCTCGGCTTTAGCACCAAATAGGCTTGTTAGGCCAATAGATCTATGACATCGCCAGGCTAGCAATAGTTAATAATTGTCAACATATATTGTCCATCATATAAGACTTACAATATGACAAATAACCATGACAAAAAATTAAAGATGAATTGCATGTGCATTTACATTTATCAAGATGTTTACAAGTATAAGTTTATAAGGTTAACAAGTTTCACCCCAAAAGGTGTGAAATAAAGTAAAAAGGGGTATGGAAAACTCACATTGTATAATTATGGTTGTAGAGTATATAAGAAAGCTTGGATGTTCAAGAGTCAAAGGTGATATCCTAAAGGATAAGAAGAAAAAAATAACTTGAGGTCGGAATTTATTACATGAAGTTAGGACACTTAGGAATGCTAATAAGTGAAAGGTACATTAAAAAACGATTATTGCACCAATTTTTTATTTCTGGACAAAATGTTTGGTACGTGTTTGAATATATTTTAAAAATAGAAAACGCTTTCATAAAATAAAAAATTTATAGTTTACTAGTTTAGAGTTTTCTAGACAATTTTCATTCAGAAACATTTTTATTAAAAGATCCGTAAATAGGTCTAATCTGCAATTTTCAAAGTTGACCTTATATTTTTAGTGCTACTTAATAAATCTTTTGATATATTATGTATACTTAACCCATATGAAACTCACCATCTTTTAAAGTTGACATTTTATTTTTAACATGTTTTAGGAAATACTCAACTTTGATGTCATCTCTTGAAGTGTGCTCACATCTGTGATTTTGACCTAGATAAATGAATAAATTGTCTTGGAATATTTATCTTATGTTATGTTTATTTCTTGTTTGAGACTTATGGTTTTAATTTGCATTTTAAAACTTATGATAATAATATTTTTATTAAATGGTAGCGTTATGTGCCTGTGAATAATTTTAACCCTCACATTTTGACGATTCCGCCATTAATGTTGGGGTGTGATAGATTGGTATCAGAGCCATAACTATATGGATTCAGGTTATTAGAAATGGTGACCTAGAGTATACTTTATGCATGAACCTCATAGAAAAATCTTTATATTCTTGTAAATATATATTTTTGCATGCTACATGATGCTATCTATTTAGTGATGCCTTTTAATGTGCAATTTGATGTCTTTAGTTAGGTTTGCCTTTTAATAGTAAAACTTTGGTTGCTTGTCTCCCCTGAACGTATTCTTAATTCTTTATTCTCCCGAACAAATGAAACTTCTTAAACTTATTCTTGACGACACGTGGGATTGTACGTTTTATATCAAGGGTTTAAATCTTTAGGCTTTATATCTAATCTATAAAAATCTCATCAAGGTTTTGATTTCATGAATCTAAGAAATATTGTGTGACACATAGACAATGTAATTTCCTAGCAAAAAAGCCTTCCGGTTAGGTAAGTATTTTGCATAAATCCTACTGGACTAGTTATTCTCACATGGGGATTTCTAGGATGAGTGATAAACTATGGTTAATATACACAAGTTTCTAAGGCAAATAGGTCTACTTACCTTAACGTGTCAATGTTTTCAAATGGTAATGCATTACCAAATGGAATCATTCCATGTGTATTTTACAAATCTTGAATAATCATTAATTGATTTATTGTCCTTTTATCTCCAAATTCGTGTGACTAACTTATTGTAAGGCCCCATTCCCATGACGCTTACAGTTGGTCGATCATCACACATAAAACATAAATTTCATTAACTTAAAGAAACATTGCAGTGGAAACATTAAAACAAATATTCCATTTCATTATAAAAGCTTTTGCAAAATAATACATCATTATCGAATTACAAAATACTAGTTGCATTACATCACAAAAGCATTATAAATATGGATGCCATCCAAAATGAACCGAGTAGCCGCCCCGTGCCATACTCAGCAACCTGTACCTGCCAATTGGAAACACATAAAAGTCAGTGTTGCTGAGTGAGTTCTAGTTTTATATTAAAACATTTATCTTACGTTCAAAACCGTTCTTTACTTTCATTCAAATCATACTAAGCTTTAGTACATGATCACACATCATACGTAAACATAGATAATAGTTATTATCTTCATCATCGTTCGTTTCGTACATTTCGCACATTTCGTACTTATCGCACTTTTCATACATTTATTATCTTTTCACTTTCATTTAGGTCCTGTCATGTACTTAACCCAACATTTCATCTAGGGTTAGGTGACAAGGATCCCATTTCGCATGTATGGAGTAGTCACCAGGACTGACTCCCCCTATGTGTGTGAACTCTTATGTGATAGCCAAAATCGTATGTTGTATAACACACAGTAATTAGGAAACCTAACGTATTGGAGCAGTCATCGAGACTGAACTCTTACTGTGTGAATGAACCCTTATGAGTTAGCCAAAATCGTACGTTGTAGACACACAAAGTTGAGCTAACAACTCTCAATGAGTTGTGAACCTCCTTTCATTTGCTTGCAAGGCTTTTAATTTGTTCATTACGTTCCACTTTCATTATCTTAAATCTTTCACTTTATTAACATAATACTTTATGTTCGATATCAAAATCACACCATCTAAAGTCATGTCATCATGAGTAATAAGCATTATAACTTATGATCATACAATCATACATAATCATCAAACGTCATTAATTGCATATCATCATGCATAGGCATAAATCAATCATCATAACATACATCATACATGCCACGTCATACGTGCCTAACACATCGTCTATGACTCCCAAAAGTCAACTTACTTTAGCCCCCGGGAACCTCCCTCGTCAAGCCTACAAAACACCTTTCCCCCGAAATCAGAGAATAAACTAAGTCTCTTTCGGGTGCATGAGCCCTATTTGGGCGTATGGATACTATTTAGTCGCATGGCCTTTCAGGAGCATGAGAACACTTTGGCGTATGGATACTATGGGACATATGGACTCTCAGTCGCATAGCCTTCAGTCGCATGACTTCCATGCGTATGAACCTTAGTCGCATGGCATTCAGGCGCATGGACTTCAGTCGTATAAAATTTAGGCGCATGGCCTTCAGTCGTATGCCTTTTGGCCGTATGGCCTCTAGTCGCATGTCATTTGGTCTCATGGCTTCAAGTCGCATGAGCCCTAGCTGGGTGCAGAATGCAGTCTCTTCGAACCTGAACTGTAGATTTCTGTCTCCGACCCTTTTCTAACCTGCTCTAAGCTTAAACCAACCATCCTAAATCGTAGAAACACAACCATAACCTCATTCAAACATCACAAGCCCAAACACGAGCCCCACCTGTTCGCACACGCACACAAACACCCACGAACGGGGTCAACACCCCACACAACTAAAAACAGTTTGCTATGTGTTCCGGCCCCAAAATAGTAAAAAACGTCTAAAAGAGGGGTCTTTGAACTCACATGATCAGCCTCCTCGAGTAGAGCTTCCTACAACCCGCTTGACTTCGACTTTTCCACTTGATTTCCAAGAAACCCTAAGCTTTTTCCCTTTTCTCCCTTTTGTTCTCTCTCTTGGCTGATTAAAGATGAGTATGGGAGAGGGGTGTGGGCAGCCATGCCCCTTTTACACCCACTCTTCCAAAGTTTTCCCCATTTTGGCAAGATTGGTCCCTCAACTTGGACTTTAATTCTTTTCTTTCTTTTTCTTCTTTCTTTGGCTTCAAAGGAAATAACCGGGTGTTACAAGTCCACCAACCTTATATAGGTTTCGTCCATGAAACCTCTTATTCCTCAAACAATTATGGCTAATGTTGCCTTATCTCCTATTCAGTCTCCCACGTAAACTTCGATCCATTTCTATGCTTCTACTATACACGCACAAGAGGAACCACTCTATTACTTAACCTCTTCTCTTTACAATCGATGATCGCCACTGGTTGCTCCACATAATTGAGCCGTTCATCTACCACAATATCCTCCAGTGGAACAATCATATCCTTATCTGTTAAATATTTTCACAGATGAGATACATGGAATGTTGGATGAATTCCACTTAACTCCTCTGGTAATTCTAGTCCATAGGCCGCCTACCTACTCGAGCAATGATTCAAAAAGGCCCTATGTATCTCGTGCTCAACTTGCCTCGCTTTATGAACCGAATCATACCCTTCCAAGGTGAGACTTTCAACATAACTTTATCACCCAACTGGAACTCAAACAGTCTACGTCGTTTATCAGCATATGACTTTAGCTTCTTAGTCGTAGTCTCGACCACCTCGACGCTCCCTAAATCTTTGTGGCCGATATCGCCTCAACACACGGGTGTTCTGCATCTCCTACCGTATAGCATCTCATAAGGAGTCATACCAATACTTTCATGGTAACTGTTGTTATTTGAGAACTCAGCTAATGGTAAGTGGTCATCCCAACTTACTCCAAAATCAATGACGCATGCCCGGAGCATATCCTCCGGTGTCTGAATGGTCCTTTTTGACTGACCATTCGTCTGAGGATGATAAGTCGTGCTAATATGTAACCTCATCCCCATTGCGTCGTGGAATTTCTTCCAAAATGTAGATGTAGACTAGGTGTCACGATCAGACACAATATACACCTGCACACCATGATGAGTTACAATCTCTTTAATGAACAGATCCGCCAACCTCTCGGATGAATATTTCTCGCGGATCGGTAGGAAGTGAGCACTCTTTGTCAAACGATCAACTATCACCCATATAGTATCATATCATCGTGCGGTACACAGTAGCTTCGTTATAAAGTCCATGGTGATGTGCTCCCACTTCAACTCCGGTATATCCAAAGGTCAAATCTTTCCATACGGCTTTTGATGCTCGGCCTTCACTTGTAAAGAAGTAAGGCATTTACTCACATACTCCACCATATCACGCTTCATACCCAGCCACCAATAATCTTTCTTCATGTCTTGATACATCTTTGTAGCAATGGGATGAATAAAGTATCGAGTCTTATGAGCTTCATCCATAATCTTCACGCGTAGATCCCCAAAATTAGGAATCCACATCCGCCCGAATCGAGTCCTAACACCGAGTGTGTTTTCACCCAATTTCGCAATCAGACCTCTTATTCTTTCGGAGTTAAGATAATCTTCTTTCGACGCCTCATCCTAAAACTCCTTAATTTGTTTCATTACATCCGAGGTCATGATCTATTGGTAAGCTATCAGCCGAATTGGCTCGGGTCTTTCCTTTCGGCCAAGGGCATCCACCACCATGTTGGCTTTTGTCCAGATGGTAATGGATCTTGCAATCATAATCTTTTATGAGCTCCAACCATCTCCTTTGCCTCATGTTCAAATCTTTCTGCTCGAAGAAATACTTCAAGCTCTTGTGGTCGGTGAATATGGTGCACTTCGTCCCATACAGGTAGTGCCTCTAAATATTTAACACGAATACCACAACTGCTAGCTCCAAGTCGTGAGTAGGGTAGTTAACCTCATGAACATTCAACTGTCGGGATGCATAGGCTATAACTTTTCCTCTTTGCATCAACACGCATCCCAACCCCGAGTATGAAGCATCGGAATAAACCACCAAATATTCATTTCCATCGAGTAACGACAAGACAGGAGCTTGAGTCAACCTCACCTTTAACTCTTCAAATGCCTTCTCTTGAGCTTGACCCCATACAAACTTTACATCCTTACAGGTCAACTGGGTCAACAGAGAAGCTATCTTAGAGAAGTCTTGAATGAATCTTCTGTAATAGCCTGCCAAACCCAAGAAACTACGAATCTCGGATGGCGTCTTTGGTGACTTCCATTGCATCATCGCCTCCACCTTTGTTGGGTCTACCATAATCCCATCAAAATTCACTACATGACCCAAAAACTGAACCTCGCGCAACCAGAATGAGCACTTGGATAATTTAGCATCCAACTTCTCCCTTTTCAATGTGTCCAACACCTCTCGAATTTGTTCGACATGCTCCTCCTCACTATTTGAATAAATCAAGATATAATCGATAAACACAATCACAGATTTATCCAAAATCGGCTGACACACTCGATTTATAAGTCCATAAAAGCAGCTGGCGTGTTGGTCAATCCAAATGACATAATGAGAAACTCATAGTGACCATAACCCGTGCAAAAAGCTGTTTTAGGGATATCCTGCTCTTTCACCTTTAACTGGTGGTAGCCAGATCGAAGATCAATCCTCAAAAACCAACTGGCACCTTGGAGCTGATCAAAGATATCATCAATCCTCAGTAACAGGTGTCGATTCTTCACTCTCAGCTTATTCAACTCACGGTAGTCGATACACATCCTCATGCTACAGTCTCTCTTCTTCACGAATAAGACCGGAGCACCCCACGACGTGATACTCGGTCTAATGAACCCCTTATCAAGAAGCTCTTGCAGTTGCTCCATCAACTCCTACATCTCAGTCAGAGCCAACCGATACGGTGCCTTAGCAATAGGTTGGGCAGCTGGTATCAAATTAATCTGAAACTCGATCTCTCGGTCAGGTGGTACTCCTGGTAAGTATTCGGGAAATACATCTGGAAAGTCACATACAACCGGTACATCGGACAGTTGTGTTGTTAGTGTATCCACATCCTTAACATAAGCCAAGCAGGTGTTACATCCACGCCTCATGCACTTTCCCGCCACCGCCATTGAACTCACTTTCGGAATCGTAGTGACTCGATCACCATAAACCGTCACCAATCTCCCGTCAGGCGCTATCAAACAACTCATCTTCTTGCGACACACAATATTTGCCTCGTAGTCCGCCAACCAATCCATCCTAAGAACTAAATCGAAACCACCTAAGGTCATCACGGATGTTCTAAAAGGAAACTCAAGACCTTCTAATTCCACGTCACAGCCTTCTATCATCTCAGAAATCTTGGTATTCTTACCTATGGTAGTTTCTACATTAAAGGGCGCGTCTACACTCCCACTACTAACAAGTAGTCTAGCACAAAAAGCAACATAAATAAAACTTTTACTAGCTCCAAAATCAAATAACATTGACGCTAAAGTTTGGTTTACTAAAAATGTACCTGACACAACATTAGGGTCCGTCCTAGCCTCCTCTTGTGTCATCGTAAACGCTCTGGTACTCGCCCTCTGTCCTTCTCCTCTAGCCTTCTTCAATCCCGAACCTTCAGCCCTCGGCTTCTTGCAGTCCCTACTCATGTGACCACTTTCCCCACAGTTGTAACACCTCATAACCCCACAATCTCTAGCCATATGATCAGGCTTCCCACACTTGAAACATATGTTTGATCCCCATTTGCATTCTCCCAAATGCTCCTTCCCGCATTTGCCACACCTCTTCGACCCCGCACCAGGTGTGACCACACGACGGTTATCCACCCGTGCCTTCTTGTTACTCGTCGGGGAACCACCCCGACCAAACCTTTTCCTATTCCAACTCTTGTCGCCACCACCTTTCTTGCTTACCTCAGCCAGCACCACCTCTCTCTCGTCATACAACCTTCCTGCCAAATCAACCGTCGACGTAAACGTGCTCGGTCGGGCAGTGATCATGTGCCTACGGATATCTGCTGGCAAGCCCTAGATATACCGCTTAAGCTTTAATGACAGAGGCGTCACCTCATCTGGCACCAGCCGTGCCATCTCATTAAACTTTTTTGTGTATTGCTGATGAGTCATTGTTCCTGCCTCCAGTTGTAGGAACTCCCTTTCCACCTTATCCATTTCCTTTTTTGGACAGAACTATAAGGCCCTGTTCCCGAGATGCTCATAGCTGGTCAATCATTGCACATAAAACATATAATTACATTTAACTTTCATAAAACATCATAGCGGAACATTAAAATAACTTTTCATTTCATTATAAATGCTTTTGCAAGTTAATACAATCATTCATTTCGAAACATTGTTCGTTCGCATTACTATGCAAAAACATTATACAAAAAAATGCCATCCAAAAGAGCAAAGTAGCCGCCCCGTGCCATCCTCAGCAACCTTGCTTGCCAATTGGAAAATGCATAAACAGTCAGTGTTGCTAAGTGAGTTCTAGTTTTAATATAAAACATACATTATCTTTCATTTAAAAACCATCCTTTACTTTTAAATGTGATCACACATCATGCATACACATAGATAATATCATTATTATCTTCATCACTCGTTCATTAACTTTCATTCATTCATTCTTTCTTACTTTCATTCATACGTTCATCATTACTTCTTTTCATTCCATCAAAAACCATGAACTTTACCCTACCATCCTGCTTAAAGCTGGTACTAGGTCGGGGTCTATAATAAACCCCCAGTCATGGTGCATGGTAGCCTATCCAAATTACCTAGGGTAAATTCAGGTGTACCATTGTCATATGCTATACCCACCGTCACGCATAAAGCTGATACTGGGTCGAGGTCTATCATAGACATCCCGTCATGGCGCACAACATCATGGCCACAGTATCTAGGGTAAGCCACAAAGGTTCTATATAAATGGTCGGTCATAAAGACGGATCCCAGTGTGCATCCTTCTTGGGTAGCTAACCCACACACCGTTGAACTAACACCCTTCATTGGGCATGTTTCCGCATACAAGGATTGCAATACTTACTTTACTTCCCTTCATTCATTAATGCATGCATTCTTACATTATGTTCCTCATTTCATTATCTTCCCTTTTATGTTACATAATACCTTCATTTCATTCATTAACATTCAACTTAAAGCCTTGGGAAAATAAACATACAATGCAAGGAACATCAACATACACAGTCAACATACAGGGCATCATACATACATAACATACATCATACATACCATCATGCATAAGCATCAATCATACAACATAACATCATCATACAACACCCATCATATCATCTATGACCACAAAAGTCAACTTACATGAACCCTCAGGAACCTCCCAAGTCAAAGGCTATATTTCACTTTCCCCAAAAAGTCAGTTAATATTTTAAGTGTTCATTTACATTTCACTTTTTGTTCATCCGCATTTCTTTTTGTTCATTCGTATTTCTTTTACTTATCCTCATTTGTTCATCCGCATTGACTTTACTCATCCGCATTTGTTCATCAGCATTGACTTTACTCATCCGCATTGACTTTACTCATCCGCATTTGTTCATCCGCGTTGACTTTACTCATCCGCATTTGTCAATGCTCATCCGCATTTGTCAATGCTCATCTGCATTGACTTTACTCATCCGCATTTGTTCATCCGCATTGACTTTACTCATCTGCATTTGTCAATGCTCATCTGCATTTGTCCATCTGCATTGACTTTACTCATCCGCATTTGTTCATCCGCATTGACTTACTCATCCGCATTGACATTCTCATCTGCATTTCTTACTCATCCGCATTAGTTTATCTACATTTCTCACACTTAAGCAATTTTTTCTAAACATAGGAGTATGAACTTCTTTTTGGGCGCATGAGTAGCTTAGGGCACACTTATCATCATAATTCGGTTCCCAAACACCATCTATCATGTTCTAAGCTTAAATCATACATTCTAAGCCTTAGAAACATAACCATAACATTATCAAGCATGAACATAGTCCAAAATCACACCATACCCACAACATACACACATTCACACATACGGGTACGAAACCCTAGTTTTATAAAAAGTTCATACATTCATTTCTAGCCCCTAAATCAGTTAAAACATGTAAAAGAGGGGTTCTAGAACTCACCTTTGCAGCCTCTTAGGTGTGACTTCTTTCAAACCCGTTTAAAATTGAGTTCAACAGCCTAGAAACCCACCAAAACACACACCCGAACACATAGAAACATACATATGCACACAACCGAGGATATAACATGTTAAGAACACTAAAAAATCATGAATTCTTACCTTGAATTCGAACTTTCTTCTTGTTCTTCAAAGAACTGAAACTTTCTGCTCCTTTTTCTTCTTTTTCGAAAAAATCCGAGAGATACAAGGTGTGTAAGAGGTGATGGGCGGCCATCACCTTTTACATCCACTTTTTCAAACATTTTGTCTTTTTGACACTTTTTATCCCTTAACATGGGTAAAATATATTTTCTTTCTTTTTCTTCATATTATTCTTCTTTCTTTGACTCAAAAAATAAGCGGGTGTTACAAGTTCATCCCCCTTATATAGGTTTCCCCAGCAACCTGTTATTCCTCGAACAAACATGGGTAATGCTGTCTCATCTCTTCTTTAGTTTCCCACGTAGACTCCGATCCCTTTCTGTGCTTCCACTGTACACGCACAAGAGGAACCACTTTATTCCTTAACCTCTTCTCCTTACTGTCAATGATCGCCATTGGTTGCTCCACATAATTGAGTCGTTCGTCTACCTCGATGTTTTCCAGTGGTACAACCATGTCTTCGTCTACCAAACATTTCCTTTGATGAGATACGTGGAATGTCGGATGAATTCCACTTAACTCATCTGGAAACTCCAATCTATTGGCCACCTCCCCTAATCTAGTAATGATTCGGAAAGGCCCTATGTGTCTCGGGCTCAAATTGCCCCGCTTTCTAAACCGAATGATACCCTTCCAAGGTGAGACTTTCAATATAACCTTGTAACCTCCTTGGAACTCAATCGGTCTATGTCGTTTATTAGCATATGACATCTGTCTATCTTTGGCTGCCTTCATGAAGGCTTTGATCTTTTCAAGCTTCTCAGTCGTAGCCTCGATCACCTCAACGCTCCCTAAC
>BJCM01084788.1:0-12578 GCA_018326385.1 Flaveria bidentis
ATATATATATAAAATAACATGATGACCCATTTTCTTCTTCAACAACCTTCTCTTTTAACTTTTGATCTTGCAGTTGGATAGGAGTACTAGTACTATACTTCTTTCCTAGATGAAAACTTCCAACCACTTGAATACGACTTAGATGAATATACCCTTTTGCTTTGGGTCTATTTTCAACTTTTATTCAGTCACCTTCATTGCAGTTTTTCTTGCTGCCTTGATTTTAGTTCTTTCGGCTTTGGTGGTTAAAGGTTGATCATTAGTGGTATGGATGAGGTTTTCTGCCTTATCATTTGGATCATTCTTCTGCTCATTGGGTAGTTGGTCAACAGTTGGAGCCTCTTGCTTATCAATCTCATATCTTGGTTGTTTCAAAGACATATAAGAGTGTGATGGAGCAATTTCATTGGTTCCCAACCTACTTTTATTTTGATAAAACACCTTTGAGTGGAAGGATGATACAATGATGGTGTTGAAGTTATGCTCTTCAATATAATATATATATATGTATATTACATATGTATACATATGTATATTACATATGTATATATATGTATATACATATGTATATATATACATATGCATATGTATATATATACATATGTATATATATACATATGTATATATATATATTAAGTGTGTTGTGTCTCAAGTCCAATTTTATTGGGTTCATGGGCTCCCCAGACATTACCTAATGTTGTTGTGCGGCCCATTTGAGTTTCTAAAAAAATGTTTTAGGCTAAAAAGCGAGGTTGTCACAGTTGGTGTATATGTTGGGTTGGATGAACGTGTTGTTTTGGATGAAAGGGGTCTGAAGATTGTAGAAGCGATTGTTTGAGTCCAATACGAGTTAACTAAGAAGTTAGTAACAAAGGAAAAAACTTAAAAAGAAAACAAATATAAATAAATAATTAAAGAAACAAAAAGTTTTTTTTTGAACAGATGGAAACACAGTTTTCACCGGAAGAGTAGACTTGTCAATGGGTTATGGGTCAAATTATGTTTTCAATATGTAAAAAAATATATTTGATAAAGATGAAGAAGAAATGAAAAGAAAATAAAAAAAACAAAGGTTTCACTCGTTGGATTCAAAAATCAAAACCCATGGAGTTTGGTTTAAAAAGAGAAGGTCACAAACCGTCGGACTAAGCAACATGTTATAAATATTTATTGCAAAGTATATTATATGTATAGTAGAGGTGGAATAAAAAAGAAATAAAAACCACCTACCTTTATAATTGTGTTATGTTTTAAATATGTAAAAAGAAATATTTGATAAAGATGAAGAAGGAATGAAAAGAAAATAAAGAAAAAAAACCAAAGGTTTCAACCCTTGGATTCGAACCCATAAGTTTGGTTCAAAAGAGAAGGCCACAAAACATCATACTAAGCAACAAGTTATTAGTATTTATTGCAAAGTATATTATAATGTATAGTAGAGGTTGAATAAAAAAAATAAAAATCACCAACCTTTACGATTGTGTGATATTATTATTGGGGGTGTAAACGAGCCAAGCAAAAACGCAAACTATTTGGGATCGACTCGCAAACTACTTGGGATCGGCTCGAAAAAAACTCGAATCGAGCTGAGTTTGAACGAGCTCGAGCCCGAGCTCGAGTTCAGATTATAGCTCGTTTACTAAACGAGCTCGAGTCCGAGTTTCAGGATATCGAGCTCAATCTGGCTCGTAAGCTGGCTGCGAACCTAAACGAGCTTTTTGTTTATATAGTTTTTTATTTACATATTAAATATATATATAATACATATTTACATAAATTATATTATTAAATATATTATATGATAAAAAATAGTTAAATAATACATATTATGTTATATATAAAAAGTATGTTTATAAATAATTATAAAAGTTATTATAAAAAAATAAAACAATAATAATTTAATAATAAACGAACCGAGCTTGAGCTTTAAAGTTTCTGACCAGTCGAGCTTTATAAATAAAACTATAAACGAGCCAAGCTCGAGCTCGAGCTTTATAAAACCAAAACGAGCCCAGCTCGAGCCTAAGCAAACTCAGGCTCGGCTCGGCTCGGCTTGTTTACACCCACTAATTATAATAGCCTAACCAAGGAAGTAGTTTTTGATTTACAATTTGTTTACCAAATATAAAATTCTTATAATTTAAATTTCAAAAATTTAAAAATTGTTATCAATTGCATCTAAATATGACATGAGAAAAGTGGCTTATAAATTAGGTAAACGAAAAAAGTTTTATTGTTTGCTAGAATAGATATATTTATCATTATCTACTTAAAATTTCTACATTGTATCATATTCTTACAAGACTAAAAAGATCATCCTTCTTATAAAAGAGTAAATTTCATCAATTGCCCATTTGATTTACATAAAATTGTGATCTTTGTTAACAAACTATAATTAAATGCGGGTAAAACTTAGAATTTAATACTTTTTTTTTCAAAATGTAGAAAAAAAGTGAATAAAACTATGATTTACATATATTTTAAATTAAATAATACCAATGTTAAAGAAATATTAGATTACACAATAAATATAATTTAAATAAACTTTACTTAAATGTTGTGAGATTGATAGAGGAGAGAAACAAGGATCTGCAATCATTCATGCACTAGACAAGTAGACATACAAATAAGAATAAAAAACCCAATCTTAGAAAAATTCCACTATAATCATGGATTTACAGGACTTAACATGTATAGTAAAAAAAAGAGAAAGAAAACTTTACCAACTATTGATATTTTCAAACAAGTATCAAATGTCAGAAGTTCGTTACAAAAGCAATTGGATAGTATGTTATCAAAATTTGTCATAGACTAAATTATCATTTCATCATTAAAGTTTTTTTCATTTTAACTATTTGTATTTTTGCGGTTTGAAAATTACCATTTACCCCCTAACGTTTCATTTTTATTTCCATTTGAGTCCAACACACTAACGACGTTACATTTTTCAATTAAATTTAATAAAATGATAAAAATACCCTTATTTAATATCCCTTATCTACTCACACCCCATCTGTTTCATCTTCTCTCTATGATTCTCTCTCTTCTCCCTCTTTGTGTTCACCACTACCACCACAACCATCGTGGTCGCCACACCACCGCGGTTGTCGCACCGCCACCGTCGCCGCACCGTCGTTGTCGTCGCACCACCACCGCACCTCAACGACTAGAAAAACCACAACCACCCCTATCTATTTTCTTCACTTCTCTTCTTTTTGTATCTGTGCGATCAGTAGACCACAACCACCAAGACGTGAAAATGTTGTTCTAGAGAAGCATATCTAGTGGTGGAAGGGTGAAACACGTTGGCGACCAAGGGTGTTTTGGCAAAAATCGTAGATTTAGTATTGATGATCGGCTATGGAGGTGGAGATAGGGGTTTTGGTGGTGATGATGGGTAGTTGTGATGGAGGATGTAGTGGTGGTGATGGGTGGTTGCGGTGGTGGTGATGGGTGGTTGCGATACGTTGTGGTGATGGGTGGCTGTGGTTGTGGTGGATGGATATGGTTGTGGTGATAGTGGTTGCGGTAGTGGTGATGGGGCTGCGGTAGTGGTGATGGGGTTGCGGTGGTGGTGATGGGGCTGCGATGGTGGTGATGGGGCTGAGATGGTGGTGATGATAGGGACTACGGTGGTGGTGATGGGGTTGCGATTGGTGGTGATGATAGGGACTATGGTGGTGGTGATGGGGACTATGGTGGTGCTAATGGTGATGGGTGGCTGTGATTGTGGTGATAGGGGTTGCGGTGATGGTGATGGGACTGCAATGGTGGTGATGGGGCTGTAGTGGTGGTGATGGTGCTGTGGTAGTGGTGATAGGGCTGCAATGGTGGTGATGGGGCTGCTGTAACACCTGGCCCCTCGTATAAAAAATATTGTCCGCTTTGCTCACGAGGAGCTCACGGATTTGCTTTTGGTTGCCCGGGTGAAAACTTCCCAGGGATGTCACCCATCCCTGGATTGCTCCCACCCGATGTGGGATATGTGTAGGGTGTCACAAACACCCCCTGTTTGGACTCATCGTCCTCGATGAGCCCGATAAGTCACCATCCTTGGTGAGGTATGTCCCATACCCCAAACGACACAGGAGTGACTCTAATACCATTCTGTAACACCCGGCCCCTCGTATCAATAATATTGTCCGCTTTGCTCACGAGGAGCTCACGGATTTGCTTTTGGTTGCCTGGGTGAAAACTTCCCAAGGAGGTCACCCATCCCTGGATTGCTCCCACCTGAGCACGCTTAACTGCGGAGTTCTGATGCTGGTGAAGGGACTGTGGTGGTGGTGATGGAGTTGCAGTGGTGGTAATGGAGTTGTGGATGTGGTGATGATGGTTGTGAAAATGGTGATGGTTAGTTGTCATGGTGGTGATGAGGGGTAGTTTAGTCTTTTTAACAATAATTTTAATAGAAAAACTAACAGTGTTAGTATTCTGTTCTTAAATGGAAATAAAATAAAAAAATAGACTCAAATGAAGATAACATGAAACGTCAGAGGTCATATGAAAATTTTCAAACCACAGGGATGCAAATGGTTAAAATGAACAAACGTCAGGGATGCAAATGGTAATTTACTCTTTGTCATAAATTTTCTGTCTTCATTTAGTTATGTATTTCACATTTTTTTAAATTAGTTGCCAAAGCATTAGGATACAAATTATTCAAGACGGTTGCTCGATGGGTGGCAAAACCATCCCATTTACCACTTCCATCGACAAAGATTTTGGAAAATTAGAACTTGTTAATTTGATGGCTTCATCACAAATCAGTTGATTAACAAAATAGGTACAAAAGTTTAGATAACAACAAATCATCAAATTATAACATGTTTATTTCCCTTTGAAACCATGCCACATTTAAAAGGAAAAAATAATGAATTATATTTATGAATTTCTTGATACATACAAACATAGAATTACCTTGATTTATACATAAAAGAAATCATGATCTTAGATGTATCCTGATTTTCATTATACTAGAGCGTTAGATTTTTAATTTTACTTCGTTTTATGTCGAAAGACATATATAAAGTTCAAGAGTCTAGAAACTAAAGTGATATAACGGTGTGATTGAAGGAGAACTAAATGATGAGAGCTGGAAGACTACCATAGTAAGGTATCATGTTAACATGCCCTTGTAAACAAAACTTCTGATAGGACAATGAGTGGACTTCTTTTCTTTGGTCATTAGATTATCAAGTTGATTATACGTAGAAACATACTTGATGTAAAGAGAGCAAGCAAGAATCATATCCCAAACAAAGTGTAAATCGAGTTCTAAATGCTTTGTGTGTTGATCAAATACTAGGTTGGTACCTAAGTATGTAGCATCAAGATTATAACATCATATTGTCGGCAAAATACTAGTTAAAAACATAGCTCAGATAAGAGAGAAATGATTCATTGCAGCTCAGCAACAGTGTGTTGAAGAGCGTAATATCAAGCCTCTATAGTGGATCTAGCAACAATCTTGTAAAACCCTAGTTGTTATGGATTACAATATCAAGTGGAACACAAAATTCCAAAAAAGAAAAAACTCCAAAGCATGTGAGAACTTAGAGATTTACGAGAACCAAAAGCATGAGAAAACTAGGGGGAAAATTTCACATAGTCTAGAACTATATAAGTAGGAGTTTTCCCAATGTAATGCACTTATGTATTAGTTTTTTGTGTGATTTTAAGTGTGTGTGTGTTCTTGGTGAGCATAGTGATATGCCACCCGAAGGAAGTTCATATTGGGTAGATCAAGCTTAAACGATGTATACCCCTTTGGTATTGTTATCATTCGATTATAATAAATATCCGATTGAGTTATTTACTAATTATTTGATAGATCATATGCACAAATTTGTCTTAAATTTGATTATCTAAGTGCAATATGAATATAGTAAAAGATCATATGAGACTTTATATTTTGTATCAAATAAAGATCTTTCTTGATATATATTTTTTCATTCTGGGATCATTCATATTTTAACATAAATTGAAGAAGATTAAAGAACTGAAGGTTATGGTTTGGATTTTGGGTTTTAAAGGTTTAAGAATGAAACTAAGGAGTAAAAAATGGTGTAACTGGCTTCATCAAGTGTTTAGTTGTGAATTCCAATATAGTTCATCGAGTTATGGTTTTGAGAGCACAACAATGAATCAATGTTGAAAGTTCTCACATGGAATAACCGAATATGAAAACTCTATCATTCGTGAGAACTAGGTAGTTTTTGCAAAATATACAACTATGAGAGTTTTTGCCATTATATAGAACACTGAAAAAGTTAGATAGCTTTCACATAGAAGGATTGTGAGAACTATGATTGAAGCGAAAACAATGATTAAAGTGAAAACTATTAAATCTTGCAAGAACTTTGACTAATTTCTTTGTGAAATATTTGCAAAAAACAAGAACCATACCCAAGATGTGAAAACTTGTTACTTTATAACAAGTTTTTTTTCTTAGATATTGAAACTATTAGATAAATTCAAAGTTGGTTGTATTTTGCGAAAAAAAGGGAGAATAAGTTTGCAAAATTGATTGATACTTCAAGGCAGAGGTGCACATCCAACTGGTACTTGACTCGACTCGACGACCCGACTCGGGTTCAACATGTTTGATCAAGTTCAAGATTCTATATTCATAAAATTTAGTTCAGGAGTTCATATATTGAAGCCGAATAATATGGACTTTTATATCTTAAGATGGGGATTATAATCTAATGTTTTAAAGTAAATGATAGATGAATAGTATTTGTGGACTTTAACTTAAAAAAATTAGGGTTGTTTTATGTTAAAGAGGAGAGAAAGTTTCAAATAGTCAATTTAAAGAATCTTATCGTCAAATTAAAGGTTTAGGTTAGTTAGGAATTAATTAATGCAAGTTGAAACTCTTTATCATATGCATATTATAAGTTAAGTTTTGGATGGTCAAGACGAGTAAATCTTGACTCAAATGTAAATAGCCTTTAAAGTTGTATATTAGGATAAGGTTATAGTTGAGGGTGATCATATGTCAATAATCCGATGTTTAATTGACCTAAATGCTTGATTTTACATCATGATTATGGTGGAACAAGTTCAAGTTGTTTGTGTTTTGGATTATAGATGATTGGAGCTAAAGAAAGCTTATTTTGGATGAAAAGATGAAAAATGGGAAACCAGAACTAAGTTTGGTGAAACATGAAGAGTATGGAAGAAGCAAGATGGAAATCGAAGCCCAAAAAGTGAAGAAATGCAAAAACCGAAGGTTCATGACCATGGTAACTTAAAATGGGCATAACTTGGGGTAGGAAAAGAGTTACGGGGCCCACGACCTGTCAACGGAACGCTCGTGAAAAGTTACATCTAAAAATTAAAATTTCAAGGGCCCCGGCGTATTGACAGCGCATTTATGGGCGTATTGGCCAAAAATTCTAGTGAGTTGGGCGTATGATACGCCGGGTATCGGCGTATCATAAGCCGGTGGCCTAACAAATCCTTATTTTCATGAGGTTTCAAGATATTAAAATATCAACAACTCTTATTCGAAATCTAACTTTTTCAAGACGAATTCAAGGGCTTTGAAGGTGTCTTTTGAGTATTTGAAGCTTCCTAATTCATCACAATAATCATCGTTGATTGTCATCAAGTAAAGATCAAAGATTTAATGGCAATAATGGTGGCTAAGTTCATGTTATTGCTTTCGTGTGGAGAGTTCTTATCAAGTGAGATGGTTAGTTGTACTTAGGGTTTTCATATTAAACACTTTGTGATTGAATGTATTTGTGGATTTGATTAAACAGTTTGTTTATAAACAAAAGTTTTAACTTTATCATAAGTTTTCGGTTTACTTGTATCTTTAGCTCATTAAGAAGAATAGATAACGTGATATAGATGAATTGATGACCTTGTGAATGAACGAGTCTTAAAAGATTGTTCCTTGGTTATCACTTCGGTCAAAAGCCACTATCTTAAGTCGTGTTGTGAAACCCCAAAACATATCTAACGAACCATTAAACTTATAGAACTTGAAACCCAGAAGTGATTGTTTATTATTATATAATCAAACTCGTTTTAAATTTCATTGCTTCATGCACTTTTTCTTAGTAATCCATTCAAAGTTTCAATTTTTATTTCTAAAGCTTGAATTTTTAAGTTAATCAAGTCACGTTAATTAAATATTTTTCACATATTCTCCGAGGAGACGGCCTTACTTCCCCTTACACAATAAAGGTGCTAGGACCGATAAATTAAATTGTTTTTGATCGAGTCTCGACATATAGATCAGAGTGAAAAAACTAAAGTGAAAGATGTCTGACAATCTTATAATTTTTAAAAATATGTGGTGAAGTCAAACTTTGCTTAATATGATAATCTAAAGGAAAATTGTAAGGTTTTGACTTGTATGGATTATAATATCATGTGAAAAACAAAAATCCAAGAAAATAAATACACTAAAGGATGCAAAAACTTAGAGATTTGCGAGAACTTCAACTTGTGAAAACTAAAGGAAAGTTTTCTCATAATCTATAATAAAATAAATAGGAGTTTCACTATATATAATTAGGTGCACTTTGTTTGTTAGCTTTGTGTATGATTTGATGTGTGAAAACATAGTGATACGCTTTCCCAAGATGAACTTATCATGGATGGATCGAGCTTAAATGATATATACTTGTTTGACGTTATATTCATTCAATTATAACAACAACAACATCAATAACAACAATAATAATAACAACAACAAAACCACTACCACCATCACCCCACCACCAACAAAAAGTAATATAAAAAAATAGTTATTACCAATATATATAGTTAATTATGTAGATAATCTGTGTTTTACGAAAAGCAATAGATTTTGGTTAAAAAACAAAAGAAGAAATAAAAGAAATAAATATAAATTAGAAATTTGATTGTATTTATCTGGGGATATATAACAAGTAAAAATGAAATATGATTGTGAATTATTTTTCTATGTAAAATGATTATTTTGATGACTGGCCCTAGATGAAAATTCCATGAAAATGACCAAATCGGACATATGCTTTTTTTTTCTTTTTCTTAAAAAAGAAAAAGAAAAAGAAAAGAAAGCCAAAATCTTTTGACTCTATGAGAATCTTCAATTTATTACTTAACAATGAATACACAATAGGTAAATAGGTATCATCCAAAAGAGCACATTTAACAACAAATCAATACAATCCAGAATATTGCAAATCATATAGGTGTTCGTTTTTATGAACAGCTGGCCTTATCTTAATGCATAATTTTGGTTGAGGTCTAGCACTGAGGAAAGTCCGCAGGTGGCGGTGGCAGCGTTGATTCCGGTGTACCTCCGTTCTCCACCAAGAAAGCCGTTCCCAAACCCCATGGCAGATGTACTTCCAAATGACAGTGAATAAACCACACACCTGAAATTTAATTTCCACAAATTAATTAAGTAAATAATCAATATATATATATTTATATATATATATATAATAATAATTTCATCTTTTTCTAACTAGTATGATATAATGTTTTCTTTTTGCTATTTTTTTATGCTTGCGTGTTGGAATGATCAATCAAGGAGACACCGTCAATTTGATCAAAATGAATTTAATTAAGATATATTTATAGACAATATTAGTACGTAGTTCTGTAGTAGTAGTTGATCGTTTAGCAAAAGTCATGCAAATTAATTATGAGGATGATATGATTGAGTATAATTTAATAAATTAATTAAATATATATATATATATATATATATATATATATATATATATACCTGGATTATCTGCTCTGAATCTGACGACAGCCCAGCCGCCGACGGGAACTCCAAGAGTGTTCCGTTCTTGAGGGTTGACGAGATTGAAGTTTGCGGTGGCGGTGGTGGGATCGTAGTTCCCGAAGCCTTGAGCCAAGACGTAGAAGTTGAAGCCGTGCAAATGCATTGGGTGATTCTCAACGCCAAGCAAGGCCGTGTTCTGGAACACGATCTCAACCGTTGAGTTATACTTGATTCTCTTGAGGCTTGTTAGCTTGGGTGTCATCAGAAGGCTCTGATTGAAGGCGTTGGTGACGTTAGTGTAATCGAACACCACCGGTGGCTGGTCCGGGAAATCAGTGGTGTAAACCCCACTAACATTTCTGTAGTAGGCCTCCAGAAGAGAGATTCTTGGTGGCAGCACGAATGAGTAATTGTTCATGCTTGCGGACATTCTTTGGCCGAATATCCCCCCACATGTTTGGTTGGAAGCATTACGGCTATCGCAGGCGGACAGGCCGAGGCCGATGGTTATAAACATGTTCTCGTCCACGGTCCGGGGCACCGGGGACCAGAAGGGGCTGGTGACGAGGGCGGTTAGATTGCTTGAAAAGGTAAAGGCCGTGGGGGTGTCGTTGAAGTCGGGCAGTGCTGGAAGCAGTGGTGCTGCTGTTTGTGTGGTGTTCTGGTAAGCGAGGGTGGCGGTGGTGGTGTTGCCGTTGAAGGGAACACCGATCAAGGTGTTGTACGGGGTAGCCGCCATGTAATACAATCCTGGGGACTGGCTTGCGTTTAACAGGACGTCCGTGGTCTGGCCTGGACCAACGAGGACCACGTCAGTCTGGAAGGGGTTGGTGTAGGCTGCATCCACCGCAACCACTGTAAAGTTGTGGTTCGCTATCTTGAAGAAGAACTGAGTATTGAGAGCGGCGTTGATGATTCGCAACAAGTACGTTTCTCCTGCTACCACCTCCAACCTGTATGTTTCTATCAATACCAACGCATACATGCATGCATTAATTAGTTCATCTTCATATATATACTAATAATTACTATACTTTGCTATACATCTATAATATGAATGAATATGATATAATTAATTAAGTGTCTGCATGCATTGCTTGCTTACTATTTGAAGGGCAGAAGTTATAGGTATCCCCAGGCCAGCCGTTGATGGTATAAGCATCAGCGATAACAGGCGCACCTCCTGTGACCAGTGCGACTCTCTCGACCTCGTTAGGGTCAGCGTTCCACCATTCTCCTAACATGATTGTGTCTTCACGATAGGGTTTGACGAAAGGGTACTTTCGACCATCCCGCGGGCGGATGATGAGAGCACCGTAGACGGTAGCTCGCAGCCATTGAGAGTGTGCGTGCCACCAAAGCGTGCCCTCTTGTCCTGTCAGATTGAACCTGTAAGTGTAGTTGCTTCCCGGCCTGATCGGGCACTGAGTCACGAACTCAGGACCATCCGCCCATTGACTTAACCTTTGGAAAACCCCATGCCTGCGCACATATCATCATATCATGGGCGCATGTATCAGTCATCATAACGCATAGATCGAATTACTTAAAAGAAATATTTAAATTAATTGTATGTATATATGTATACCAGTGGATTGTTAGGTTGTACGGAGATCTGTTAAAGACGTGAACGACGACGGTGTCACCCTCCTTCACCCTTAGCGTCGGTCCTGGAAGGCTTCCGTTGACAGCGGTAATCACTTGATTTTGACATAATCGATTGGCTGTTAGATTTTTCACCTGCAGTAGTAAGTACAATTATTAATAATTAGTTATATATATGCATATATACATATATACATGTATATTTAAAAGGAATTCAATGATTAAATGAAAGACGGACACGAGACTAGCTAGCTAATTAAAGAGGTGGATCGGATCGAGCAGCTACTTACTTCAAATGAAGTCTCCACGATACGACCAGACGCTGTAAAAAAACAAAATGCCACAACCAATCCAACTGCCAACAAGGACCGTGCAGAAGCCATTCAGGAATTAATTGAAAAACAATATCTAATACTATATAGAAAGAGATCGATATATAGAGACAGCTAGATCGAGTGAGGAAAGAAGATCGATTAAGTTAAATGTGGCCGGGTAGAAGAGCATTTCCATATGCATAGATATATATATAGTGATTGCTTGAATAACATGTCAGTTGAATTTTTAAAAGGTTTGAATTATTAGTTTAATATATATTGCTGGACGTAGTTGAATCGTCCACCTCTAAACACCTCCTTTTGACAATCATGCTTCTAGTACTTTTCGCGTTAATTATATTAGTTAATTAATTAATTGATTCTTATAATTAAACTAATATTTTACATACTAAATACATTTATGGATCAACTGGTCGTCCAGGCTGTATGTTGTTTCTTCACTATTGCTGTGCCTGTTACAAATGGCATCCTATACAACAATATATATTACAAGATCCCATAGTGCATTAAGACGTTTGAAAGGTCTTTCAAAAGACCCCGGTTTAAATTTTTTATGAATACCATACAACAAACACAAAATAAAACTATCAGCAAAAATATCGTTTTCAAAATATCTGAAAACTTTTCAACAACACTACTTCAAAATGAAAACCTTTAGATTATGGTCACATTTCAAAAGAAAGTAGGCAACAATGAATGATTTTGTCAAAATAAGTGTCAAAACAGAACTTTTCCACTAATATTATTTTTAGTTTTTCTTCTTTGATATTCTTTTTATTACTCTTAATATTTTCATTCATATACCTTTTTGGGAAAAATTCTTATGTTATAAAACTTGCTTAACTAGAGATCGATTTTATAAATATAACTATAATATATATATATATATATATATA
>BJCM01084792.1:0-40981 GCA_018326385.1 Flaveria bidentis
ACAGTTGACCCTTTCGAGGGATACAGTTGACCCTTTCGAGGGATATAGTTGACCCTTTCGAGGGATATAAATGGACTATCACCTGTTTTCCATCGCGCATACAGTTGGGGTATTGCTCATTGGTCCATACAGAAAGTGAAAGATAAAGATAAAAGATTACAGAACATACAAGGCATAGAGTAAAGAGAACGAACAGTATTTGTTCATATAGTTAATGCGTGCTCGCATATACAGTACAGAGATGTATTTTACAGCAAATAGTATTTTCATATACAACATACAGAAAGTATTTTATTACTTATAAAACTAGAACTCACTCAACAACGCTGACTTTTATACATTTTCAGTTGGCAGGTAATTATTGCTGAGGATGGCACGAGGGTGAAGCCACTCGGCAGGGAAAGACTGACGTCCATTCGTACTTTATGTTGCTGTTGTTTTATAATGCAGTAAAACAATTTTTTTGTAATCAGTCAAATAATAGTGTATTGTATATCAACAGTGTTTTGAAAAGAAATGAATGGTTTTTGCTATAATAATTTCACTGCTTGAGTTTGTATGATTATAATATATAATGTATTAAATGTTGTGGTTGACCAACTGTGAAGTCTCCGGGAACGGGGCCTTACACCAAGTCGCTATGCAACATTATGTTGTGAAAAAACTGCAGCCCACTATCCCCTCACTTATCCCACATGGCCATGTACGGAGTAGATACAGGTTTTTAACCTAATTTCACCCCATATCAACATAACTTTCAAATTAACTCAAACTCTAGCCTTTCACCCCTTTAGGTGGTTTTGGGTCTAGTTCAAAAGTTTTTAAGAGATTTGAAGGCCAAGATAGAAGATTTCACACTTTCAAGAAGGATCTAACATCATCCACTCTATTTCACTCAAGATTGGTTTGAGTATCTCTACATCTACTATGAGTTCTTCAATGTTCTTGAGTTTGGGTGTGTTTTTTATAAGCCTCATGGGCTAAACACTTATTATCACTTGGATTAGATGAAACCTAGCATGATTTAACAACTTGTACATGATTCTTGGTGATGTTTATGTTGGTGCTATGATGAATCTTGATTATTCTTTAATGTTTGTGTGTGTTTGTTCTAGTTTGATGAAATGTTCAACCTTGTGGGTATTATAAGCATGCTATGTTGGAAAACTTCATGTTCTTATAAGACTTATGCATATAATTGCATCTTTTGTATATAATCTTGTAACATTTGACTAGGAATGGTGAATGAAGGTTGAAGGTTTAGTAGAATTGGTCAAATGTGCATCCTTATGCTTATGTTTGAGAAAACCATAATGTTTGTCATGAATCTTTCTTGTTATTGGTTATGAATTATTTTGTAATCGTGGTATGAAGTTTATGAGTTGAAGAGTAATTGTAGTTTTCTCTATTCTATCCAAGTTGAGGTGGTTATCATATGTTTATCATGTTAACTTTCCAAATATTTGTGGAATTAGATAACCCTAACGGGAGTCTAATTCATCTTTAACATCAACATAATTGTATTATTAGTTCCTCATGGCATAACTTTAGGTGGCTATTGTGTGTTTATCGTTCTAGCTTTTCGAATGGTTATATGTCTAGACATCCTTGACGGAGGTTTAGGCTACTTCCATGCATTATGTGTAAAAAATGGTTTCACCTTGAGTTTGTGCTAGTTGTTAACTCATTGCTAAGTGGAATCAAAATCGAAGTGGTATCTTTAATTGATTGTGTATCTTCATCTTTACTTCCTTGTTTGTTAGTTTAACTTGCTAATCAATTTAGTTAATTCAATATTTACAAATCCAAACTCAATTGATCGATTAAATAGTGACGATGATTTAGTATTGGGAGTCATTGTGTCCACGGATCGATACTTGATTCTTACCTAAGACTATACTACTATGCGATAGGTGTACTTGCCTATTGTGTGTAGTTGGTTTAAGAGTGATAATCATTTCTTAAATTAAAGCTCATTTGTGTAAAAAAATCCCTACTAAAAATATATATACTTTACACACATCACTAATGTTAAAAATTATACAAAAAAATTAATATACAAAATATTATTAACAACATTATAAGTTATGCATCTTTTTAAACAACAATAATATTTTTTGACTGAATCTGTGTGTTAGACTAGACTTTAGCCTAGTTATTCTATAAACAATAAGCTAGAAAATTTATAATATTTACAATGATTAAAGAACAACACTATGAAGATTGAAATGGATATAATTAGAGTAGATAATATCAACAAAGACTATAAAATATAAAATTATAAATAGATTGGTGATATATGTTTAGATTTGTCTTTTATTATGTATCCATTATGTTCTCTAGACATTAAATTTGTGAATCATCTTTTTGAGAGTTGCTCAATTTCTTAGATTTTTTGGTCTTCGATTATCAAATGATTAGATCTTTTTGAGGCGACTCATTTTAATATGTTCGATTTACTTGTTTGGGTCGACATGCTAAAGGTCTCTAAAGTGAAAAAGTAATTCATGGTATCATTTATGAGGTGATACGGAAGTAAAGACATGTAGCTATCTTTCATGCAAGTGATTTGAAGAAACATCTAATTTATAATCCATTTTCCTTTTCTTTGGATTTGTAATAGGAACAACATGGTAAAACTATCATAGCCGGATATAGTGGTTGAAATCAATGTTTTCTTAACCGAATCGGATAGTAAACCGGACATCTTATTGGTTCACTGATCGGACCGGTTCAACCGATCGGACCGGATATAAGAACCGGATAAAATTATAATTATTTTATAAATATATATGTAATTAATACTAAGAAAATAAAAAATATAGGTGAAAAACCTGTTCGACCGGTTCAACTCTCGATTCATCTGGTTCGACCATTGGTTCAATCAATCTGGTTCCCGGTTCGACTAGTCCGACCACAGGTTCATTTCTCAAATGGTTTTAAGCATCGAACCGGACCGGATTGGAGTCTGGTTCCCGGTCCAACCGGTCGGATCGACCGGTCCGATCCGGTTTTCAAAACAATGGTTGAGATATCCCATGTTATTCATGTAATTTCTATAGAGATATTGGTTAGCTTCTTCTAACCACCATTGCTTATATAAAATCCTTTTTTGTTGTTAAAATAAAAATGATCTCTAATTCTAAATAAAACCATATAAAACTTATATCTGAATTGTTTTTATTAGGCAAATTAGATTTTAATGATCTAAAGTGTAACTCAATTGCCGATAATAGTTCAAACTACTAATTTGGCTAGCAACGCTCTCAACTTTTATTTTTATTACCAATTGAAATCCTAGTAGTATAACTATTATATATTCACACTCAAATTACATTTATTTTGATCTCGATTTAGCTTGTATGTTTTTTATTTCATACTTAATAATTATTGTACGTAAATGAAACCAAGTACAAATCAAACCTAAATATGTAATAACTATATAAATGAGACCGTTGTTGATAACAAAAAATAAAAGTTAAAATTGTTACCGACAAAACTAATATTATAAATCATTATTAGTTAATTAATAATAACTACTGATTAAACAATAAAATATTACTTGTAGAATCTATTTTTAAAATAGAAAAAGTATTTATAATTTTATGTTTGGGTTTGATGGTGACGGTGATGCTTCTAAGAAAGCATACCCCTTACATCCTATAAATCAATTCCTCCTTACCCCATTTGATTTCAAGACACTTGTACTTATATTTGCTAAAACCCCTAGCCCCTCCAAAACTTCAATCTTTTATGCCCTATTTCCCTTTTCTATTGGCCTAATCCCAAATTACAAATATACCCTTTTCTTATTCATATTTATACATATTATTTTATTTTATTATTATTGGGTAAATTGTACAAATGTCATTTGAGGATTTTAAGGTAAGAAGCTATGATGGAGATCTTGATAGAGCAAGACTTGAACTACTTGAAAGAAGATGTGAAGTAGGCCCATCACAACATGTGTTTCTCTTCACTGATACCATGGGTGACCCCATCTCAAGAATACGCAATAGCCCATTGTACATCATGCTGGTAAACTTGTACATTCAGTCTATTATTTTCTTCTTTTTTTCACTATTTCACTACATTAAAGGTTATTGTAATATGCTTTTTTGTAGGTTGCAGAGTTGAACCATGAGTTGATTGGAGCCATTCAAGGATCAATCAAAGTGGTCACAATGAAAGACTTGGCTAAAGTGGGCTACATTTTAGGACTAAGGGTCTCACCACTTCACCGCCGTAAAGGCATCGGCTCGAGCCTAGTGCAACATTTAGAAGAATGGTTCATTGGGAACCAAGTGGACTACGCGTACATGGCAACCAAGAAAGATAACAATGCTTCGGTTAATCTCTTTGTAAACAAACTCCATTATGTTAAGTTTAGAACGCCCGCGATCCTCGTTCATCCCGTGAGGTCCCAACCCCTCAAAATATCGTCCAAGATCGAGATTTTTAAAATTAATGAAGAAAACGCCGAGTACTTATATCGTAGGTATATGGGCTTGACTGAGTTTTTCCCCGCGGACATTGATAAAGTGCTTAGAAACAAACTGAGTTTAGGCACGTGGGTGGCATGTGACCAAGGCGAGCGCGATCAATTTGGGCAAAACGGGAGTCTTCCCACGAATTGGGCTATGTTAAGTGTTTGGGATAGCGGGGGGCTATTCAAACTACGAATAGAGAAAGCCCCCGTCTCGTGTTTGATGTACTCCAAGGTGTCAAAAGTGATTGACAAAGTGTTTGCATGCTTTAACATGCCAACTTTGTTGCGCGACATGTTTGAGCCGTTTGGGTTCTACTTTTTATACGGGGTGCACCACGAGGGTCCGGTGTCGGGGACTATGGTCCGGGCTCTTTGTAAGTATGTGCACAACATGGCTCGGGTGGGTGTGGGTTGCAAGATGGTGGTGACGGAGGTGGGGAGTTATGATGAGAGGGTGAGACCTCACATCCCACATTGGAGGTTGCTTTCATGCCTAGAGGATTTGTGGTGCATAAAGGCCTTGAAAAGTGGAGAAAGAGAAAGTGTTAATGAATTGACAAGAATCCCACAAACAATACCTCTTTTTGTAGACCCAAGAGAGGTGTGAATGTGACTATGCCAACTAATTTTTTGTTATTTGTTCTTATCTTGTTCATAAATATCCTATGATTTGTGTACATACAATTTTATTAAACTCACTCAATCTATTTACTAGATGAGTTTCATATCTCCATTTTGTTTCTTCTAGTTTAACTTCTTTAATTTTTGAAACTAGTAGTTAAAAGGAGTGTAAAATGTTTATTGAATAGATGTCATCATGTGAGTGTGTGGCGTGAAATGAATTAATTATATATGGAAGAGACGGTTACAACTTTTGATCAATAATCACGTAAGATCGATTATTATGTGATCATTGATGATAACAACTCGAAAAAGGACGAATAATATATTTCATGACTATTTTACTGATGTATATTATGTATTGTTGTTTTCTTCATGGATATTGAACCAACTAAATGTGTACCTTGATAAGATAATTGATAGCAAACAAATGTACTATCATGACATGATCCTTATTGTGATGTGATGAAGACAAGATAATTTGCTTATCCTTATTAGATTGAAAGGATTAACTATTTAGTCAGATTAGACTTGTGGTAAGATAAAAATCATGAATCGATAATGATATGGACAATACTTGTGAAATGATTATGCAGTCAATGATTATGCTTGTCATTAGTGACATACCTAATTTGTTGTCATTTTGTGATGGCTTTGTCTCGACTCAATTATTATTGGTTATTATCATCTTAATCATAATCAAATCTCTACAAAATATTACTTATAGACTAGATTCATAAATTTGGTGTCCCACTTCTTTTTGCTGAATTTGTGCTTCTTACATCATTAGTTAATTACTATGCGTCATAGGAAGACTTTTTTTTCTAGCTAAAGCCCATAACGAAATAGAGTATTAGTGGTTTTGTACTTGGGCTTTTAAAGCTAATCAAGATTCAAGAGTCACCACACCTATTATAGCTTTGTGGGCTTTTAAGTCTTTGAAACGTGAATTTTAAACTTTACATGGCGAGGACAAGACGATGTTTAACAGCAAAAATTTAAAATTAAAGAAAGTAACGAGATATATATATATATATATATAGGGGAAGGATCTTAAGAAAACCACAATGTTATGTGAAAACTAGAGAAAGTCAATAAAAACGACCATATAATCTACAATTTTTTATCACCACCCTTTATATTTATGTATGCGTATATATAAATAAGGGTATTGATCAAATGAGAAACCGTAGTATGATTTTACATATACGTCACATATAGGTTACGTATACGTAACCGTTTTTCATTTGACATGGTGTTACGTATACGTAAAACTCTTTGTTCTCGTATTTATGTTCACCATATATATATACACACACATATATACACACACACACACACACACACATATATATATATATATATATATATATAAATATATAATATAAATATATCAATCTGTTTGTAATTTTACTATTTTAAGATAGATTTTTAAAAATCATGATATATATATAGTCTTTTGATAATGTGCATCAATATTGCACACACATTGTATTGCATATATGAACATTTTATAGTTTTTCAAAAAAATGAGTAGGGAGGTGATAAAATGAAAGAAACGATTAAAAAATAAAATCAAACCATCATATTTTAGTACTACCAATCATATCGAGGTGTTATGTTCATTGCTTAAGTGGTTCTTAGTACTTCTTTAGATATTCATGGTTCTCAATAGAATGGTTCCCTATATATCTATCTATCTATCCATCTATCTATCTATCTATCTATCTATCTATCTATATATATATATATATATATATATATATATATATATATATATATATATCATCAGCCGGTCGAAAACCAATAACTAAAACGATGGATAGTGAACATAGATACATAAACACGTCACGACGTGGGCATCAGTTATTCATGCTTACAGATGTAAATGTTGATACAATGGAGAGATAAATTCAATAACATTAAAATAAGTGAACAACTAAACCTTAAATCCTAACCCTAAACAAAAATAAAAATAAAAAAATCACAAAAGAACGTTAGAAAATACAATCATTATAAAATCAGGAGGGAGTAAACAAGACATTAAATAAAAACAGCTAGAAAAAAGAAAAAGAAAAGGAATCTAAAAATCAAAAATAAAAAAGCTAGAAAAAAATAAAATATAATAAGATAAAAAAAACAGAATAAAACACACCCCTAGGATCGATCTTGAGTGGATAGTGGAAAGCACTATGTGCACTTACCACTATATTAGCAACTCTTTTTTTATTTATTAACGTATCCCATATTTTCTAAAACACAAAAAAAAAAAAACAATAACAAAAAAATAACCACAACCCAATCAAAGAGTGACAGACGCCTTGATGGACAACTGAAATTTTAAAACGATTCACACAAGTCATAATATAATAGTATAAGAACTACGAGTCTAACCAGATTTGGTTAACATAATTTTATTTTTCTTTAATAACTTCTAATATATAATATTTTATAAAAAAAACAACATAAAATGTGTTTATTTATATTTTAATATAAATTTTATGAAAAATGGAATCATGTCAAACATATCCATTAGGGCATTTAGTAAAATGTTTCCATGACACTGTCTCAGGGAGAAGATATGGATTTTGATAAAATATGTATGTCGCAATATCATATTTATATATTATCATATATTAAAATTTTGAAAATAAAAATAAAGTTATATATTAAGTAAGTTACATCAATTGATGCATTTACTAATATGTTTGGTGCAAACAAAATAGTCTGAAACAATAGAGAATATGCAATTATCCCACAACACTAGCACGGAGGATGTGACATGGACCGTGACGGGTTGCAGATACATCATCCTCTAGTTAGGGCAATTCCTGCAAGGGATTCTCGCCACAAAGTTGTGAGGACAAAAACTAAGGTTGGAATGCTAGGGTCACCACTAACGATGTGGCGATTGTAGAGGTGCGACACATACGGTGGTAACTAGGCGTGGTGAGAGTGTTGTATGTGGTCGGTCTAACACATTGGGCTCATATTTGTTATTGTAATATTATTTGAATGAGTTAATCATTAAGTGGACTATCATGATTCATGTGTCGCCCGGTTGTGTTGATTTTACAATTACATCAACATCGTTTAGGTTAAAAAAATTGGTGTGATATTACTTGAACAAAACCCGAAGTTAGGTCGATTAACATGTTATGTCGATTAACATGTTATGTCCATCTAGTTGATTCAATATTTTCATGACATATCAATTTATAAATTTGTAAACAAACCTAAATCAAGAGTGATTGCTTGTTTTATATTAAGATGAATTATACTATTAGTTATTCTTGTATTTTTAATCTTTCTAATTTGAATTGCCGATTCTACTTCAGTGACTTTCATAGCAAAATCCAACTTATAAATTGGATTTTACTTTTAAATCAAACATATACGATCTATTGATCATCACATGTTTTTATTGGTACGGTATTCTAGTTATCAAGTTTTAAATAGTTTGTCTATTTAAATAATTAGGCTTTTGTCCAGCCATTTTTTTTTATTTTGAACGACAATCAAAATTGCAACTATTGTATACCCTTAGCTTTTTTTTAGAAAATGCACTGTTTTTATACTTGAGTAATGTTTGCAGCCTTATATGACTTTGGTCTAATTTAACGACTCCCGATCATCACTAAAAAACATAACTTTGCTAATGTGATGCTAGCTCAATAGGCAGAGATTTTGCTTCTTAAAGGAAAGGTTTAGGTTTCTTGATATAAATTAGTTTAAAGTATTTCCGGAATAGCAATAGAATAGTTTGTCGTTTAAAGAAAAAGCATAATTAACTTGAAACACGTGTACACTGAAGCCGTAACAGGCCAATGGTAAGAGATTAATACATTTCCAAGCATGTGTGTGGATGATGATTTTGATAAACATTGAGTAATGTCAATAAGGGATTGTTTGATAATTTTTGAATAATGTGCTGAACCAATAAAAAGTTTGAACTATTAAGAGTTTTAAATCATTAAGAGCGAGTATATCATTATATTGTTTAACTATTTAAAAACAAATGTCTGACCAATTAATATAAAAGGTCTTCACCATTCAACATTATACCTCTTAACCATTCAGCATTATACCTCTTAACCATTCAGCATTAGTATAATATTTTAACCATTTAGATGCAAATATCTGAACCATTTAGACATTTGATTATGAAATATACAGTCTAAACCATTAAGAGACTGATTCAGATGTTGTCAAACAACACCTAACTCAATTATCTTCTTCAATGTATGCATGTTTCTTTAAGTAAATGTAAAACCAATTATTAATAATTTAATGATTGATTTATATCATAAAAGTAAAATCTATACTGATAAAACAAAATAATCATGACACATTTTATCTTCTCACTACCTATTTGCCACAGATCATCTTTTCACAACCATTTTAATATTTTATCACATGTAACTATTATAGCAAGTCAATTATTTACAGATAATATTAAATGTTAATGATGTTGTTTATTCTTTTTAAATTGTTAAACACATTTTAATAAATAAAAATAATTTTTATTAAAAAATAATTTTAACAAAAATATTTTTTAACAAATAAAATGTTTAAAAAACAATTTCTAAAAAAATATTTTTGAAATTTCTAAAAAATATTGTTCTTACTCTATGTAGTTAATCTTCTTACTCTAACAAAAGAGTAAATGAAAGTGTCACGTGTCATCATCACAATCTTTCTCATCAAAATTTTCCCGCATCTTTCTCCTATTAAATAATTACTTTAATTATTAATAATATTATTTTAATATTTTTTAATATTTAATAAATTAAGAAATAAATCTACTTATTAAGTTTATTTCTAAATAAATTAATACTTTTAAAAAGTCAATTTTTTAAAAACAAAATTAAGCAAATTTGGGAGTTGTAATAAGATTTTTTTTAAAATGTATTTTTATACAGTTTGTTTTAAGACAAAATGTTTATTTAAAAAAATTAAAAACAATATATTAAAAAGTCGATATCACTGTTTTATTATTTATAGGTCATTTTTCATACGTAGTTTAAATTATATCATATCTTAGAATATCATTTTATATTTGATAAATTTATTATATTAATATTTTGTTTATTTAAGCCGTGTAATATACAGGTTTACTAAAGCTAGTTATACATAATTTCAATCATATTTTATCTTAAATAATAATTTTATAATTAATAAATATTGATTAGTAACTTTTAGTTTAATATTTATATTCAACACGTATAATACACGAGCTTCTATATTAATTAGTTATATATCAACTTCTATGACAACTCTTACCAATGGTTAACTAGAGATTAATTAGAAATATCAATGAAATATTTATCTTTTCAAAAATACAATTTCAAGATTAAACTGAAAACTATACGTTCGTATAAAATAAAATTGGTATGTTAAATATAAAATCAAAATTGATAGGAAAAAAAATTACTTTAATGGTATTTAACAGAAACTAGAAATTAAGACTGCGTCATGCGACGTGTTTGTAAATTTTGTTATGCATGTTGTGAATATGACATTAGTGTGGTTAGGTAAACTAAAGAGACGTATGAAGTTGCAACTGATCAAACACTTATATGACACTATTGATGTTCTTCATTTGATTTCAGTTTCCTTCTTCGTGGTTCTAGTATATTACCGTCAGTCGATATAACCTATGATAATGGAGAAATACCATATTTGGAACACAACTTTGTTTTTAACAAATTTAATACTAGGGTGATGTTTACGAATATAGTGTCGGTGTTGGATATTTATATCAATGGAAACGAATAGAACCAGAGTCTGGAGGCTCACGGGGCATGATGCTAACTATTGAGTGTTGTATAATTTTTAAACTCTTTTACATAACTAAAAGAAATACAAAATGTTAAAATAAATTAGTATTAAAAATATATTTATTTATATCAATAGAAATATGTATATTAAATAATAAGAAAGTAAGTTTTATATTTATATTAAAAGGTCGTGATAGTTGAGGGGCATGTTTTGTCAAAAACACATTTAAGATGGAATTGCAAGTCACGCAAGCTTTTCTTTTAAGTTGGTGTTGTAAGAATCATATAATAACATTAATATTTTTATCTTTATTCATATAATAACATTAAAAATCATTAATATTTTATTTTTTCTTTTTAATTAAATAATATTTTTAAACTTTTATCATTACTTTTTTCTCTCAACTCCACTAACAACCACTTAAAAAAAATAATAAATTAAAAGGATTGAATTGTGATTCTTCAAATATATCAATCCATAATAATATTTTCTCTCTCATTCACTTACAACCACTCAAAATTATTCCATATAATATACCAAACACAGTCATATATTTTTAAAGACTCCACTATGAATGCTCTAATGTCTATATATAAAAGTTGATTTATTAAAAAATTATTAAACTCACCCCGACCTTTACCATTAATAGTAAGAGGTTGTTTGACGATTTCTAAATGATTAAGTATTAAATCAATAAGAGGTCTGAATCATTAAATGTTGAACCATTAAGAGGTCTGAACTATTAATAGCTAGTATATCGCTTAACTATTTAAAGGGAAATGTCAGACCAATTCAGATATGAGGTTTTAATCATTTAACATTATATCTCGTAACTATTTAGTATTTGTATAATATTTACCTACTAGCTTTAGTAAACACGTATATTACATGTGTTGAATAAATAAAATATTAATATAATAAATTTATTAATTATATAATATAATTTTTATGAAATGACTTAAGTAATAAAACAATAAAATTAATTTTTTAAAATTACGTTTTTAATTTTTTTAATATAAACATTATATTTTAAAACAAATCGTATAAAAATATCATATTTTAAAATTTTCTTATTACAACTCTCAGTTTTGATTATTATTATTTTTTACATTGACCTTTTAAGAATATCAATTTATTTAGAAAATCACTTTAATAAATAGATTTCTTTCTTAATTTATTAAATATTAAAAAATATTAAAATAATATTATTAGTAATTAAGGTAATTATTTAATAGGAGAGAGAGACGTGGGAATTTTGATGTGGATAATTGTGGTGCTGACACGTGGCACATCATTTACCATTTTATTAGAGTAGAAAGATTCAGATGCAAATGTCTTAACCACTCAGACATTTGCTCGTTGAAACAAACAGTTTAAACATTAAGTAATTAACTATTCAGGCATTTGAACCATTAAGAGACTGATTCTGTCAAACAACCCCTAAGTATAATAGTAAGGCTAATATTAGTTAAGTAAAGGTAGCTCATTTTTTTAAAATAGTGTAAAATGATTTTCTTAACTGCTTATAAAATATGTCAAACAAACTTCGTTTCAACTCATTTAAGTGGCGTTGAAGTCGCATTGTCAAACTCTACAATTTTAGTCTTTAAGGTTTAGCTTTTGAGTTTTTAGTTTTTTTTTTTTAATATAAACTTTGTGTTTAATCTCATAGTGTACTTTTTTTTATCATTGTGTCCTTCATGCTAGTTATTGTGCCTTTATTATTTGTAATCACTTATTATTGTGTCTTTTTTACGAGTCATGTATCTTTTTACCTGATTTAAAATAATAAACATTTTTAGCATAACCTACGTGTTGAATTTTTGACTGTCTCTTATGTATTTGGTCTTGTTAAAATAGATAGAAAATCAAATTTGTTTTTATACTTTTGAGTCGATCAAATTTACTTTCTGTGAAATTAACTTGATGTATATATAAAATACAATCAATTTCAAAACCTTTTGAGTTTTTATAAGCTCATTTTCATGATTTTTTATCATATAGTTATTTATCTAATACAAAACCAATTTACGTATATATAGTATAAAACTACGAATGACGTACATTTTGCTTGATCTCTTGTACATAAATTAAATAAAAGAGAAAAAGATGCAAAATGGATATATTACCCTAAATCCATCTCTTTTGTCTCGCTTCATTCTCTCTAATATTAACTCCCCGTAAAGCATTAAAAGGGAATAACACTCGTGTTCAAACAATAAATTAATCACATCATTTTATGTGATTTGGCACAAAATACTTTTAAATCCCTTATAGATGAAAAGATATGCATATATTAAGTAGATTCTTACTTTTTTTAATTAAAAGTTTGATTATACAAACACTTATTTATGTTATTGAGAGATCATATTCTCTCTATCTCTCTCCATGTATCTATATGTATGTATAGAAAGATATAGAGATAAAATAAATTGTGTGTATCAATAACATACCTCTTAATTAAATCAAGGGGTGTACGTATAAACTAACTAAAAACAGTGTGCCTAATTTATACAGCCGTGTCTAGTTTTCTTGATTTTGTGTATATGAACTGTGCAAATAAAATGATGCATCGAAACTAGTGATAATAGTGTATATAACTCTACAATGGTGCGTCTACTTTTCAGGATTCGATGTATGAATGAACTATTCGATTACGATAGTCAATTGTGCGTTTAGTTTTTCAAGATTTGATGTATGAATGAATTACAATAGTGCATTACAACGATATGTTTAAACCCTTGTAATTAAATGGACCAAATTACTCGCGTTCTATCTTGTATTAACTTTATGTTACACAAATTAAAAATCTTTATCACGATTTCGGCCCTATAAATGCGCCATGTCACGATCTTTACTTATATGAGAGCGTACGAAAAGTACTTAATAGATCATAAATAAAAAAAATTAATAAAGATTATTAATGAAATTTATTGTTTCTTGTAAGAATAGAAGTGTTTAATAAAGCATTAATGAAAGAATTCATAAAGGAACGTGGGCAAGTCATCTAGCACTTAAACCTACTTTTTCAATTACATAACAATAAGAACCCCTAAGGTTTTATAAAAATGATAAATACAGTCCTCATTGTATTGAAATTGCATTCGAGCAGTAGAGCTATTAAAAACCAATACTCTTATGTCTCAATATGAATAAATACACGGTAAAGACTAAAGAATGATGTTTTCAAGATATGATCTTCTATAAAATTACAGTTCTTGAGCAGACAATTTCAAGAAGTCCATATATGAAACTTTGAATAAATTAAATAGTCATGAAACACTTTCAAACTTAAACAATGCATTTGGTTAACTTCAAACTTTTAACCGTATACAACTCATAAATCTTCTCAAAAACAAATATGTATTATGTGTGAATTTTCGTGAATCAGAGGAAGACAAAATAAAATGCAATATTCAACAATAAGGTGCCATGAGCTACTTTCAAACGGTTTTTTATAATTCAATTAGCACAAATTAGGGAGATAAATTCTTTTTGACCCAGCTAGGGATTCTGCTCTTAAACCCTCTCAGGGTCTGTCATTCTATGGACTTGCACTTTAGGGCATTGTCATCCAAACCCTATTAAAAGGGTGTTCCTTTCTTGAAACCCACACTGTTTAAAGGCTTCACCCGTAAAATTAATAAGATTTATAAATATTAAATGTTATAGTAAACTCATATAAGCATGCAATTTGTACTCTTCATCTTGTTTGATGTATAATATAATGCACTTTGGTCAATAAGTTAATTAAATTACGCCAAAAACTAATCAAGCATATTTTGCACCGGTGTTATGTAGCACCAATACATAAATATAATATTTTCAAATAATAAAAATATTTGAACCATGACATTAATAAAAATAATTTTCAATGAATCTTTCACTAAGATTAACCATTATTTACTCACATCATTTGCTAACAAGTTTAAAAAACAAAACAAAACAATAAATGAAACACTTGTTTTTTACTTAAATAGTATACTATAAATGAAAATGAATAACAAACAAATTAAAATAATAATCACTGCTTATGTTGTTAGAAAAAAAACAGAATAAAAAAATGTGCGTTAAACGTACCTCTCCCCCTCCTGTGGCTCAATGTATGTAATATTTAATGGATTAATTTTTAACTTTTTGTATATTGAAATAGGCTTATACACCCGTATAAAGATTTCTATACACCTATTTTGTAATGTGTGTGTGTGTATATATATATATATATATATATATATATATATATATATATATATATATATATATGTATGTATGTATGCGCATATATATATATTTTCAAACTTGTATACATCTATATACAACCTTTTTAAACAAACGTATTCATATTGTATACATTTGTATACTAGTTATATGCTCATATACTAAAATGGTGTACATATATTGAGTAAGAAACATAGGTGGGTATTCTTTAACTGACAAACACATACTCTTTAATCTATACTTACTCTACTATAAAAATCACTACACATTCGACATGTTTTAAAATCACAACCATTTAGCTGGAAAGTACGTCACTTTACCGGCAGGATAGGGTCTCCGATAATAAAATTCTTATCCAACACTAAAATTTAGGGGGTTTTATGGACACATCAAGACTTTTCAAAAAGCACAAGGCAATGAGATGAACTTTCAACTTATCAAAGATAAAGAAGTTACAATCAACTATCAACAAAAGTTGGTGGAAATCATTGTAAGATGACACTGTTCCATTAATGCAATAAAATTTGCTAAATTTCTACCAATAAATCATTAACAGAATCCTGATAGAATTTGAACCCAAATTGAAATTACCATCATGAGCCTGTGTGCCGTCGATTCCACCAGAACACTTGAATGTCGCGACAGCAAGGCTGCGGCGACGCTAAAGTTCATCTCTATGGTCGTCATATTTGTCACAAGTGTCGCCGGAATATCTGCTCCGGTGATGCTTGCGCGTATGTTTCACGGCAAGCCTATATACGAGAAAGCAATTTTGATCATTAAGTGTTTTGCTGCTGGAGTCATTTTGTCGACTTCCCTTGTTCACGTCCTTCCAGATGCCTATGACGCGCTTGGTGACTGCCAGGTGTCGTCACAACATCCGTGGAAAGACTTCCCGTTCTCCGGTCTGGTCACGTTGACCGGAGTACTTACAGCGCTGTTAGTGGACCTAACAGCGACGTCACATGTTGATGGATATAGCCATGGTCATGGTCATAGTCATGGTGATGGTCATGGGCATGGGGATGAGAATAAGGAGGTTATTGGGTACACGCGGATCGGGGATGATGAGGAATTGAAGAAACTGGTTGTGGAGATGGACGTGGCGAAAGTGGAGGTGGTGGAGGACCGACGGCGGATGAAGGAGGAGGAGATGGTGAAGTTGAAGCAGAGGATGGTGTCTCAGGTGTTGGAGATTGGGATTATTTTCCACTCGGTGATCATTGGAGTGACGATGGGGATGTCGCAGAACCAGTGCACGATTAAGCCGTTGGTGGCGGCGCTGGCGTTTCATCAGATCTTTGAAGGGATGGGTCTCGGCGGTTGTATCGCTCAGGTAACCACCGTCCACTTTTAAGTATGTATAAGTTTAGAGAGTGAAATTTTACTGGATCTATTTGTTTGTTTGTTTTAATGATTTGTATATATTTTTTTGTGTAGGCGGGATTCAGTTTTGGAACAACGGCGTACATGTGCATCATGTTTTCAGTGACGACACCGATGGGGATAATGTTGGGGATGATCTTGTTCTCGGTTACAGGGTACGATGATAGCAACCCGAACGCATTGATCATGGAAGGACTATTGGGTTCGTTGTCTTCAGGGATACTTATATACATGGGTCTTGTTGATCTAATTGCTCTCGATTTCTTTCATAATAAGCTTATGAGTTCTGACGTGTGGTTGAAAAAGATGTCTTTTTTGGCCCTTGTTCTTGGCTCTACATCCATGTCTATTCTTGCTCTTTGGGCTTGAATTCATACGTCCTGTTTTATGCAAACGATAGGGTTCCCTCAGATTATTAAAAGAAAAACTTTTTTTTTTTTTTAACACTTTGGTCATAAGGCAGACTCTCGGTCCATGAGCTTCTATAGTTCTCTTTGTACTCTTATCACTCTCATTTGTATCTCGAATATTAGAAATTATCAAGCATAAAACTTGTAGATTTAGGGATAAAACATACTCGTATTCCTCGAGCATGTTCTTTTTTTATTTTTCTTACTTCAAATGTCATTTCCACATTTCCTCACGCACAACAGCCTATACTTCTTCAAGTGCAAATAAATAAGACTATCGAACTATTACATACTACTTATTATTAGACTTCCAAAATTGCTCAATGCTTATTACTAACTTTGTATTTTAACAACAGTTTGTTTTCCTTCTCAAGTCCATCTAATTCTACACTTAATAAGGATTTAAAAGTATATCACATTTATGGGTGCACATTAGATTCACTAGGCTATGAAACTATGTACGGCTTGCAACTAAGTATTAACTATTAACATATCCTGGCAAGCTAAACAACAAAATGGAAAAAACTGGAACAACACCCTACGTAACGAAGAAAATATAAAGAAAACTAAAGAGAATGAAAAAGGTGACGTCACACTAACGTACGCATCTCTTAGGAATAACAAAAGAAAAGTGGATGTAATTCACCTCCTCTCTAGCTTTATTTTCTTTCTTTCTTTCTTTCTTTTGGTTGTTGGGGTTGTAGATAAGTTTCATCTTTTAAAACAAAGTGGATGAATATAAGCAATTTAATTCACCTCCTTTCCTATCTTTTTTATAAAATTTCTCTTCATCTTCTTGTTCAGTCATTCTTCTTCTTCTTCTTCCGTAGATCTATGATACAACATTCTTCTTTTGAATAGTTTTGTTGTGATCTTTACTTTAATTATTATAATTTTGAGCGGGTGTCTAACTTGATTTTGTTTAGACTTTGTAATTTAGGGTCAGTACCTAATTACATGAAGACAAATAAATATAAAACAAGAAACTGAAAACGATATGGTCCTCTAGATCATGGAATGCTTCGATACCATAAAAATAAAATACAAAAAATAAAAGCTATTTAAAATATACTAGTCTAGGTTAGATACCTGTATATTACACAAGATTGAAAAACACAATAAAATGCATAAATTTATAAAAGTTTATCATTAATATAATTCTTATTATTTCACATAACAATCCAAAATAAAAAGTCCTTACAATAGATTTTAATATGTTGATTTTAATATTATAATTCAAAATATTAATATCAAAAAACAGATTTGTTCAATATATTAAAGTTCACAATATTAAAAGATGACTAAAATTCAAAATTGGGTTTTATAGAGAAATTTTATTCATTTGAATTAAACTTTTGTAAAAAAAATAGTTTTTAAAGGGGTTACAAAACCTAAAAATTACAATATTTAAATCATGAATGGTATGAAAGAATGACATGTGAGGAAATTATCATTAAAGAGTAACAAAATGACAAAACTTAGTAGGTGTTTGGTTGGAAAGAATAGAACTAAATTGATAAACTAATATAATTTTCAAGTAAAATTATGTTTGAACGAATAATGAAATGTTAAATCTAAGGGAATGCTTCAATTTAAATTCATTTAGTTGTGGAAATTCAAAATCACTCTCTATGTGGAAAGATTTTGAAATCCCACAACTAAGGCTGCGTTTGGTTGGAAGGAATAAAATAAAATTGAATGCAATTGAGAAACTAGTATAATTTTCAAGTAAAATTATGTTTGAGTGGATAATAAAATGTAAAATCCTAGAAAATGTTTCACCTCAAATTCATTTGGTTGTAGGATTTCAAATTCCCTCTTTAGATGGAAGGATTTTGAAATCCACAACCAATGGAATTTGAGGTGAAACATTTCTTTTGATTTTATATTTCATTATCCATTCAAATATAATTTTATTTTAAAATTATATTAGTTTTTTAATTTCATTAAATTTCATTTCTTCCGTCTAATCTCTCTTTAGCTTGATTGATTAGAGTAATAAATAAGAATTGGTGTAAAATGAAATTCTATTTCCTTTCTCCACCAAAATATTCAAAATAGAATCGGAATGACAAATTTCGTTGCAAGATCTGTTGGGCCGAGCCCAAAATCACAGCCCGTAACAGTACACAAATTAGGGTTCCACTATAAATATTACTCCACCGCCATAGTAACAGACCTTCACAAACCTCAAATCTCATCTCGTCGCCTATACCCTTTGGCACTTGTGAAGAGCTTCCGTCGTTGAAATGAGAGCTAAGGTAATTAACTAATACAATAACTAATTTCAACAATTCTTATTAGATCAACAACATGTAATCAATTTTGTTGTCTGATTCCTTAAATTCTGTTGTTGCACAGTGGAAGAAGAAGAGAATGAGGAGATTGAAGAGGAAGCGACGAAAGATGAGACAGAGATCCAAGTAAATCGACGTAAGATTTCGATCTGAATCGTCGATCTCAAGTCTCCTGATGCCTTATTTCTAGGTTTTTGCTCTCTAGTTTGTGTTGTTACTTTCGTCTCTATGATTTCAGTTATTACGATTAAGATCTGATGTTTTTTTTAATAGTTTTGATTTTACAGTTTATGTGAAATGGATTAATTAAGTAATGTTATATTATTACCTAATGCTCACTTATCAGAATTGACCAGTGTGATTTGTATACAATAACATTACATTCATTAGTTGTTTTGCCCAGGTTTTAGGATGGTTATTCTTGATTGAATCTGGTGTTAGGCTGTATATGTATAGGCTTGTAATACCAGACATAGTGGACGTAATGGGGGCGCCAAATACGATGAAATAGACATAAATGGGACTCTAAACACCGTTACAAGATGGTTATAGAAAGCTTCAAACTTATGTGTGCCAAGCCTTTAACAGGCATCACCGCATTAATAGGGGCTTCAAACACCAGTTAGGCATTACATTTGATTTTAAGAGAGTTTTAGTAAAATAGTTTTAAATGACATATGGTGACATTTAACTAAACGACCACAACACATTCTCTAAGTTATTAGCATAGCAATCCAAAACACCCCTTAGTGTTTTGCATAGATTATTGGCTAAGGGGCAGATAAGAGTTACTTGGTTAATTTAGTACATTGTGGCACCACAAGAGTTACTTGGTTAATTTGTACCAACATAAGTGCCTTTATACAATGGCAGGTATTGTTTTTTAACGAGTTCTACAACCTATTGCGCCAAAAGGAGCATATTCAATCTATCTGTCAATATAGTTTCGTGTACAAAAGAGCAAAAGAGCAATTCCATAGCATAATTTTTGTGCTTCTCATTATTACAATTTCATATTTTTAATGAATGTGTTTAAGGAATGTTCTATACAAATCATTGCGAGTACTTTGGATTATTACATGTATGTTTAGTATGATGACTGTAAACATCATTTATAAAAACCTATTATTAGCATTGTGCTTATTTGAACAGTAAATTTGAAATTAGAGTTTTTGCTCAGATTATAAACGTCTACAGGACAGAATAAATCTAGACCATAATGGAGATGTTTTCTCAATAACATAAGAAGTATGCATATCATTATGTGAGTCTTAAACAATTTTGTTTCAGTTCACTTTGTTAAGGTGTCATTTGACTTTAACAACTCGCTACTTTACAAAAGGGAATGAACTTAGTTTCGTTTTCGGGTTTATGGATTAGATTCAATAATTTCTCCATTAAAGCTTTCATTTGCAAAACACCTAACTAGACATTATTGCAACAACTTAAAATTTTTTCATTGAACTTGAGGGTGTGATTAACCTAGGTTTCTTAAGATAGAGGACTAAAGTGAAAGTGATTTAAGTCTATTAATTGGGTTCTAATTCACATACCTTCATCATCCATCTAATTTTGATTCATCAGCAGCATTTTCACCAGACATCACGTTCTTGACCAATGGTGGTACCTTTATCAGGATCATCACCTTGTTCTTGTTAGATTCAATTAAGTTCATGCTCAGGTGAAATCAAAACACTCAACTTGTTCATTAGAATCATAAGAACAACTCGTCGAGCGAGCTGAAGGAGCAGCCCTAAATAACCCCAGGCTCAAAATGATACGTGCCAACTTTGTTTGGCTCTAAATCTCCAAATCAATTTGAAAACTGACCTCGTACTGGTAGGCAAAGTTTATCCATAAATAACTGATAAGCGCCCAGCGCCGGTTTCGGTTTCACCAAGACTTTAACCAAGTCATTGGGTTTCAATTTTGAAATTGAGATCGCAATAACCGAACAGATTTCTGTATTCCAACTTCTTTCCTGTACATCTCTAAATATATAACAAAGAAACAGAGCATTATATGAACCTGAATTTGTGATTTCTACAATATACACACCTTTGAACCTGCAAAACTTAGCTAACACCGAGCTTAAAAACCATAAAACCTGCAAAACCCAAGTGCAAAAACCTAAAACCTGATTAACCAAATGTGACCAAAACCAAACCACAGCCGCTAGTTTAACCAAACCAAACCAAATATTTGATGGATCGGCTACAGTGGCAGGACAAGCATGCAAATACCCTCAATAAACCCAAAAATCAAACTGGAAATATATTGATTGTCCTGTTTAAAATGTGGGTCTTGCATTCAATTTGTCAATTTCATGCGCAAAAAAGCCATCTATATCCAAGCAATTAAGTAATTAACATAATTTATTTCTGAACTTAAAGCTTTGTCAAAATTACACTTAAGTTCCTAAAGAGAGGAACTTAAGCCAATAATCCAAAACAACTCCAACCGCATGGTAAAAACAAATAACATTTATATGCATTTAACCCGACTATCATACACAAAACAGATGTACAAAAATATCATCTGTCAAATCCATATATTCCTGTACCCAAACTTGACTTTAAAAACAACCCAAACTAGATGACAAACTGACCGACACGACCAGCTGTTATTACCCCTCACAAACAAAAAGACTCAAACCCAACTGACCAGACTCCACTCCTGCAACATGAATCACATTGCACCTTTTATCACCTCAGAGAGACGTAAAACCTACTTGTACCAAGAGCGCCTCTGTTCGAACCAAGTCAAAAAGACATGGTACAATTACCTGCATCGGCGGTGCATCACCACTATTCTTCATTCTTCTCGGAATCAGCTTCTTTGACTGTGCTGACTTCATTGGATGCCTTGTCTTTCACTTCGTTGGATGCCTCATCTTTGACTTTGACTTCCTCTTCCTCCTTTTTATCTTCAACGCTTAACTTCTCTAGCAGTCCAGCAGCATTTGAAGCATCTTTGTTCTCTTCCTTGCCTTTTTGAGACTCAGCAACCTCTTGAAATGTTTCCATAAACTTTTTGCAATCTAAAATAAAAAATCAAAAAATACAACATAAATTACACAAATTACTAAAGAACTTGTTACCCACTAATGCAAGCCATAAAAATAGACTAGAACGGTAATATTTGAAACTTTGTAGAGGATGATCAGCATAACAACTGTGATCATGCGCAAGAAGCGGGATGAAAAAAATGAAATGTTGTAGTCGTACCCTTTTCTATATTCTCTATTCCTGATTATTGATCAAGAAACCTCTATTAAAAGATAAAATTCTTTTTTTCGTAAAATTAGGCACAAAAAAAATACATCTTGTCATACGGTAGCAACTAGCAACTATGGAGATTCATGTTGGGAGAAGTCCAAGTTAGCATTCAATAATAGAATGCAACCCACGCCTTTTGTTACAACCCGACAGCAAGCATGGAAAACATGCACAAATAGTGTGTTATTGATATAGAATAAGTTGCTAATGACCGAATGTCACAAATTTACAACTTTAACAAGTTCAGGAGCCCTCTTCTGTATTCTACAACATCCCCCTTCGATCACCATATCTTGCTCAGACTTTTATTTTAAACATCTTATCTAACCCCCTTTCAGAAAATTGTAACTTTACAAATTTCAGAACAAAATAAAGATAAATTGAACACTAAACTGATTCCAGAATAAAATATTATAAGAAGCAAAAGCAATTGAAACACGGAACATGTGATGAGTGGCGTTATTATTCCTACCATTTCATGGCAGTTGCATCAAAATAAAGTTGAATTGAACACTAAAACTTATTCCGAAAATAAAAAAACAAGCAAAAGCAATTGTAACATGAAAGCATGTGATAAGCTACCATATATTCCTACCATCCCATGAAAATTGCATCAAATTAAGTTTTGTATGTACCAAGCTCTTGAACAAAACACTATATATCTACATCTCTTGTAACTTGTAAGTAGAGGATTGTATAACTTAAAAGTCCTATATCTGATACAATCAAACATCTCAAGTTGCACGCTACAAAATCTACAAAATGAAATCGATGAAAGTAAACTTACTGTCAATTGATGCAAATCTGATGCAAAAATACTCATCCTTAAGTTCACCATCAGCAAAATCAGCAGCATGCCACACACATGACTTTTCATTACCAGCGTGTTCTTGAACAGTCATGGTAGGGATAACTACAATAATAGCAATTAGCAAATTCAAATCAAAATCGTAAAAGAAATCAACTTAACATCCTACATCGAATGATAACACAAGCCTGTATGAATTCATACCGAGATGATTGGCGCAGATCTTTAGGGTTTTGGATTGACGCATAACGAGACGAACTTTTTCAGTTTTTTTATGCTTCAAAAACTTAACCGAACCAGCACCTCGTTCCTTCCACTGGTTTCCATCCTTATCGAACCGATACAACTTCGCTTTACTGAAAACTCAAAACACAAATTCAAATAAAAAACCGTAAACAACACTGATTAAACTAAGATCGAGATTGAAATATTACAGATCAAGTATAGCGTCTTCGTCTTCTTCACCAGTAGTAACGGCGACTTCTTCAAGCTTGACGATCGGAGCAACCTGTGCTCCAGTGTCTTCATCTTCTGCAGCGGTGGTTTCCTCCTCCTTATGCTCTGGATCGTTACTTGCCATTGAAGTTAACGATTGAAGATGATAACAACGAAAGTGTGTGTTAATCGGAGAAGATAGACTGTAATTGGAAACTGGTGCTGGATGTGAGGGTTACTTGCAAATAGAGACGTGAAGGGTTTTTGTGGTCATCCGGTTCGGTTATATAACCGTGAGCGGAACCGAGCCGAACCGAGCCGAACCGAACCGAAACCCATTTAAAACTGGTATACGAGAAAGTGGAAACTGGTTTGGAACCGATGTAAGCAATGGGTTAGGGACTTAATATAATCTTTTATTAAATCGGTTTAGAATCGATTAAAGTCAAATCGAATCAGTCAAAACCGGTCAACAAATCCGTTTCAACCAGATTGAAACTCAATCTAGTTTTGTTGACCAAAGCAAACCGATTTAAAATAAAAAATAAAAACCGACATGTGCATCTCTAGACTTGCAATATGCAAGCATGGTCACAACCACTCTTTTTTAAGTGTTTTTAGGTTTAAAAACATTCACACTAGCTTCTCTATTTTCATCTCTCTTAATTAATAAATAAGTAATGATTTTTGTAAAAATTATTTATTTTCTAAAAGCTTCCCACGTTAGCTTTCACATATCTATTATTATTTTAATTAAATAATACTTATTTATTTATTTTTCTTCTACTCACAACCACAATGTTAATGAAAACTTTTAGTACAGAAAACCCTGTATCCTCCGTTCTTACAACTATAATTCCATAACACCTTACATGCCACCTTCAACATTTTCAAGTGGAAAAGAACAAACTTGGCCTAGGAGTATAACGATATTTAGCTGTGGATTGCAAACTAGTAACACTTCTAAAATACAAAGGAACATATATAGGTTTCACACCGTTTTGGCGTATCCATGAAACTTGTATTATAAATATGCAAACGTAGGCCCTGCCATGTAATATTTTGGCGTATAACACGCAAGGTAAGAAGGTGTGCTAACTGCAGCCATGCAATGCCCCCATTCTGAAAGGTCTGCTTATGTTTGGATTCAATTTTATAGCAGTCAAAGTGCATATACTAATTAAGAGTTCTCTTAGTTATGGAGATGTTATGTTATGTTCTAACTATTATGATCAAAGTGGATATTGTGCAGCCATTAAGAAAGATGTAAAATATCCTTAGATAATTATTAAGACTAACTGGAGTCACGTATGATTAGATTACTGATAGGTGCTAAAGCAGATGAATCCCTTATGTTGGGCACTGTAGAGAAAGAATATTTTCATGTGTTTGAAATTAAGTCGGAGTAAAACTGTAATTAAGAAAAGTTTATTCAAATAAGACCAAAGGATCTTACTTAGCACTTAGTTTAATATCTAAACTAATTTCGTAAGGCAATTTAATAGGCCATATGATGTACTTTTTAAATTTTTATGCAACAGATGACAAGAAACATAAAAACAAGATGCAAACCTGTTAACTTCTGCGTTACTATACAATTTAAGACACCGTATCAGATTACTTTCAGATGTAAAATTTGATGTCAGATAAAAAAGGCTGTTGTTTGACCAAAAGAATGTTGGAAGTAAAATCTCCACAAAATGATGCTTAAAGAACAGTCGTTCGGGTAATCTTTAAAACGAAAAGATTGATTAATCAAAGTACGAAAACAAGACTGATCACATAAACAGATAAGAATATATATTATACTCACATATAGGTTTGATACAAATGAAGTTTCACAATAAAACTTTTACAGTCTAGACATGACTCTTGATGGAAGAACTATATCCACTTTGGTCATCGTAATACTTATCCCACAACATAACGCCTCCATATTTTGCAGAACCTTTGATTGCTGGAAGCACCTGGGAAGTAAGGTCACCAACGGGGATGTAACCGCTTCCAGCGGCCGTAGGTGATGCTGGCAGCCCCAAGAAAATCTTGGTCGCGGGTATCTGAGTAGTCCACTGCTTCCAAGCATCTTCAAGGTTCGTGATACCTCCAGAGTACTGACAAGGCGGGTTATTATAGAACTGAACCCAAACATAATCAAATAGGCCTGTTTTAAGGGCGGTTCCGATATATGCATCAGGGAAAGGACACTGGGGAGCCGCTGTCAAGTACACCTTCTTTCCTTGGCCGCTGTATTCAGAAAGATACCTTGCCAGGTCATCCCAGTGTTGGGTGGTCCCACCTTCGATATCAAAATCAATTCCATCTAGAACAGCTTCACCAAGAGGACGAGTGGAAGATTCGCCACCTAAGAAGTTATTCCAGAGGTAAGTGGCGACTTGTTTGGCGTCCACAGCAGATGTGAGGGAGTAGCTACCCGCTGCTCCTCCTAGAGTGAGCATCACCTTGATTCCTTTAGCTTGACATGATTTAATGTCGGTGGTTAAATTGGTGCAGCCATTGCTGTATGGATCACAATGTCCTGCAAGGTTAATCATTGGTGTCTGGCCATTTCCAAACGTGGCTAGAAACGCAAGGTTGACATAATCATACTTTCCTGTCGAGCACGTCTCAGCCAAGGTACCCTCACCGCCGTTTTGACCCCAGTAGATAGCAATGCGCCCTGCGTTTGTGCCTACTACTAGTAACAGCATCAATGAAGAGAATATTGCTAATTGATGTACCATTTTTAGCGGATAATGTATATCGCTTGAGGTGGTTGTTGAATGTATTGTTGTGTTTAAGTGTTTAAGAAGTTTGGTTTATATAACCAAGGGATTTGTATATTAGCATGATTCTAATTTTGTGTTGTTCTAAAATAGTAAACACCTTGGAGAGCAATCTGTTTGAATACTGTTTTAGCTGATGAAGGATTAAAAAAAACCATTTAAAGATTTTGTTTGTCACTTAGTGTGGTTTTATGTCCTTTCTTGGTGTCCTCTGCATAAAAGTTATGTCCATTTCAAAGAAAACAACTTAAAGGTTCTTAATCTAGAGTATCAGACATATTCGCGTTTTTTATTGATGACAACTAGGTTGTTAAATGGGTCGTGTTCACGGGTCGAAAGCAGTGTCAAACAGAACTCAAACACAACATAAGTTTTCACACGTTGATACAAACATGACTAGTGTAACCGGTAAATTTTATATTATGTAGGTTTTTTACATATTAACATCTAAACTCACAAAATTTACAATAAAAAAATAGAGAGGCACATATAAAAGTTATCTTTAAATTAAAACACATTATGCTCATTTATTTTATATATTGACATAAAATACCAATCAACTTTAAGTTATGACTTAACTAAAACATATTATCCTTGAATCATTTATAAAAATAGATTGTAAACAGGTTAACTCGCAATGCCGTTAAGTCCACCTGAACATGACCGACTTAGCTAATAAACGTGCTCCTTTTACTCTTTTAGACTACGCCTAAATCCACAAATTTCCTTTTAATTAGGTCATGAGTCTAAAATTCACACCCTGTTAGTAACCTATGGTCCCTAATCAAAACGATTTTTGATATGAAGCCTAAAATTATAAATTTTGTCACGTAAACTTTCACTCATTTGTTGAAGACTCAAAGTGACTCGTTAGGGCATTATATACATATCTCTGGGGAGAATTCATAATTTTTGAATAGGACCACAACTTAGAGTTCACTCTACAAAATCCTCTTTTGAAGTAGTCATGGGTGGTTGTTGAATGTTAAGTGATTTAGCGGAAAGTTAATTTATGTTGTTAATTACATAAACGAACATTAATCTATATCATTTCACAATTTAGCATATGAGAATGAACACGCGGAACTTTCTCTCTCTCTCTCTCTCTCTCTCTCTCTCTCTCTCTCTCTCTCTCTTAGTAAACGAACAAAAACAAGATTATATATATCAATGATCATTAGCCCAATCGCTTAAGGTGAGGTATTCATGATATGTAAATAAAAAGGGTTTACTCAGCAATGGGTTTTCTTTGAAGGGGGTTGGGGGTGCGATTCCAGCTAGGAAACGGATAAGTGGGCCGATTAAAATAACACTTATCCTTCGAAACAGACATTTGTTGTTCAAAGAAAAGATATCCTTTTATGTGTTTAATTTGTGGTCGTTTATACTTCCGGTTACAATTAAATGAATGAACACAAATATAACTCTTTCATGTTCCATCGGTTCGTATACAACCTTTAAGTAGATTTTCACACAACTTCTTTCAAATTTGGAGTAAATCGTAAGAGTTTACATGTCATTCTTGATATCTGATTGAAAGTGCAGAAAGTTATAGTCTTAATTTTACCATTTTGATACTTTGTTATTTTCTAAGCTTGAACTCATTTTGGTGAGAACCCATTCAACCCAAACTCAATTTGACACATTAACCAACTCATCCCGACCCGCCTGCTTAATTAACCCGACTTATTGATAACTGGTGAACATGTAAAAACACTAATAGTTACATTTTAATATAACAACCAATCATATAATGCATCCAAAAGAGCTATGTGAATGTAATATATGGCAGCATAGTATTCTCAAATGAAATTTATGAAAGCAACATACCTGAACTAGGTTGTGATAACACAATTTAATGACAACAGCATAGAGACAAATTTATCTGATACCCTTAAATTAAGAAAACAAAAACTAGTTTTCTTTACAAGATGGACAAAACTTCAATGTTAGCAGACAATATGAAACATACAAAACATATGGATTTTCGAATTTCGGTCGATCTGGCATATGCTAAAAGAGGATTCAACGGAGTGCCCTCCGCGGTACATCCTTGCTTTCTTAAAAAATACTACACGATCGGTCAAACGTCCTTTGCTATATAAACCAATCTTTGAAAGCACTTAGAACACATCATTAGTTAATTACTTTCAATAGACACTTCTGGTAAGATACATTGTGAAAATGGTGTACCAGTTAGCAGTATTCTCTTCATTGGTGTTGTTACTAGTAGTAGGTACACATGCCGGAGGCATTGCTATCTACTGGGGTCAAAACGGGGGTGAGGGTACCTTGGCGGAGACGTGCTCGACAGGGAACTACGATTATGTCAACCTTGCATTTCTAACAACGTTTGGAAACGGCCAGAAACCAATGATTAATCTAGCAGGCCACTGTGATCCATACAGCAACGGCTGCACCAATTTAACAACCGACATTAAATCATGTCAAGCTAAAGGAATCAAGGTGATGCTCACACTTGGAGGAGCAATAGGGAGCTACTACCTCAACTCTACAGCAGACGCTAAACAAGTCGCCACTTACCTCTGGAATAACTTCTTAGGTGGCAAATCATCCACCCGTCCACTTGGTGAAGCCGTTCTGGATGGAATTGATTTCGATATCGAAAGTGGGACCACCCAACACTGGGATGACCTGGCAAGGTATCTTTCAGAATACAGCGGCCAAGGAAAGAAGGTGTACTTGACAGCGGCTCCGCAGTGTCCTTTCCCAGATGCATATATTGGAACCGCCCTTAAAACAGGTCTATTTGACTATGTTTGGGTGCAGTTCTATAACAACCCGCCTTGTCAGTACTCCGAAGATATCGCCAATCTTGAAGATGCTTGGAAGCAATGGACTGCTCAGATACCAGCAACCAAGATTTTCTTGGGGCTGCCAGCATCGCCTACGGCTGCTGGAAGCGGATACATCCCCGTTGGTGACCTTACTTCCCAAGTTCTTCCGGCAATCAAAGGTTCCGCAAAATATGGAGGCGTTATGTTGTGGGATAAGTATTATGATGATCAGAGTGGATATAGTTCTTCCATCAAGAGCCATGTCTAGACTGAAAAAATATGGTTGTAAAACTTTACTTGTATTTGTCTCGTATGTGAGTATAGTATACACTTGTATGTTTGTCCTTTTTAATTTCTTCTCATTGTTTGACATCTTTGTAACTATCACATTGTTGCAAACAAAAAGAAAAAGTTTCATCGTTCGGATCATAACCTAAAGGTGAAAATGTATTAAACAAAAGACCAAACTTGTAGCTTAAAATTTGATACTCCAAGAACATGTAGCTAGGGATTTCAATGCACTAATTTGCAAGACAGCACATCAATGAGACTAGCATAGAGGTAAAATCTTTTTAATGATTCAGATTCAGAGGCCATCTAGATGATGATTATAGTGGCATGTGAAATTTTAGTATTTTTTCTTAAGGACCCACAAACAAGGTTTCTCACTGTAACGTTTATGTAGATGATAATTAACAAATCACTATGAAACGAATGAAACCCTGGGAACTGTTACAAATTTGTTCGTTTGTATAATAAGTTGTCCACCAATGATGTCTTTGAAAGAGGATTTGATGCAGTAAACTCTATGATTTCGGCCTGTTTGAAGATTACGGGTTCTATGTTATCAAGCTGAATATGGTGCTGCCTTTAAGAAAGATACATAACGGTCTAAAGCACAAGGTCGAAAATAAGTGAGCAATATTTATGTGTTGTCGAGATGTCCAAACATCTTGTGCTATAAATCTTCTTAATATATCATCCAAACTGCTTCCAAAATAGTTCATATGTAAATTCTTTCATGTATCTAAATTCAGTAGTACAGTCACTTTTCTATAGCCTAAGATGTAAAACACAACTTTAAACGAATAGAATCAGTACGTGTGGTAATAACCAATAACAATATTAGGCATAATTAGTCTGCAAATAAACCTTTCAATAGAAGTTGAAAACTGAATAGAGTACCATGGAACCTTACCAGTTACTCATTGGACACTTGCTGCTACGGTTTACATCATAGTTGTCAACAACGAATAGCGGTAAATAGCGACAAGTCACTTATATGCTACGTAGCGAATAACGGTAAATAACGACCTCAGTTTCGTGTTTAGCAATTAAGTAGTACATTTAATATATGAGCATATTTAGCTATAAAGTAGTAGAAAATTTAAGCAAACACTCCAAAATAGCCAAAACACTCTATTACTAATCATTTAAATCTCATATATACCAAAATAAATAAAAAAGTAAAAAAAATCCACTATGTAGTCACTACCTACAAATAGCGAGAGATGAACGCTACGTTAGATAGCGCGCTAGGCCGCTATTGACGCGGGGGTTTACATTTTGAAGCTTCATTGTTGTTGTAGGAACAAAAACAATGACATAAGTATATCTAACTAAACAAAATGGGCCATTTACATGAAGAAAATGATTTGCTATGTCATTTGAAACATATATAAACATCCAACAATGCCTGTCATTGTTGAAGAAAATTATTCAGTTAGAAGAGATCAGTACCATACCTATAACTATATTACTCTAGGATCGAACCACATTTAGGGTATAAAGTCCTGTTTTTTAACTGTTATATAACTACCCGCTTGTATCACTGTTTGTCAGTTTGAACATTCATCTTTATCGACTCAATTCCTTTTCTCATTGTGCTGATTTTGCAGGCATTAACGACAATCATAATAGAAACATACGCGCATCTTGATCAAACAACAAACTATATATCAGTATCTCTATAAGTTGATAATTGTACAAGTTTAATGCAACAAAGTAAAACTTATAATCGTTAGTGATTCTTCATAAACATTAACATGTATGGAGATGTACTACATTAACTTCCTAGAAAGTGTCTCCAAACATTCTTTGTAGCACCATTGTCACCGTCCATGAGACCATCAGAGGACCACAGAACAAAAACAAACCCTGATATCGCCTAACAATTAGTTGTTAACTTACCTTTGTGGCGCAGAAGAACAGGTCACACCACAATAAAATAACAAAATCAAAATTAATAATATAAACCGACTCCAACAAGAGTAGTAAATACAAATAACATTTGTATGCAGAAACACATCAAACCCAGGAACCAAACTCTAAACAGATGTTCAAAATATCATCTGTAAAATCCATATAGCTATACCAGAACTCGAATCTAAAAAACACCCCAAAATGGAACACAAACTGACCGACCCGAATAACTCTTAATAACCTTCACACAAACCAAAGACCCAAACCCAACTGACCAGAGTCCACTCCTGCAACATGAACCACATTGCATCATTTAGCACCTCTCAGACACATAAACCACTGCAACAAGAAATGCTTCTGTTCCAACCGAGTAAAAAAGGCATGGTTACGGTTACCTGCATAGGCAGTACACAACCACTATTCTTCTTTCTTCTCAGAACCAGCTGCTTTGACTGTGTTGTTGACTTCTTCAGGTGCCTCCTCTTTAACTGTAATAACTTCTCTGGGTGCCTTATCTTTGACTGTGTTGGCTTCTTCGGATGCCTCATCTTTGACTTTGACTTCCTCTTCCTCCTTTTTATCTTCAACGCTTAACTTCTCTAACAATCCAGCAGCACTTGAAGCATCTTTGTTCTCTTCCTTCCCTTTTTGAGACTCAGCTACCTCTTGGAATGTTTCCATAAATTTTTTGCAATCTAAAATTCAAAAAAAAATACAGCATAAATTAAACAAATTACTGATAAAGAACTTGTTACACACTAATGTACACCATAAATATAGACTAGAACAGCAATAAGTAAAACTTTGTAGGTAATGTCGTAATGATCAGCATAGAAACTGCTATCAGTGCAAGAAATGAGGAGTCTAAGTTAGCATTCAATAATAGAATGCAACCCACACCTTTTGTTACCACTTACAACCTGACGCCAAGCATTGAAATTATGCACAAACGGTGTGTTATTGATAAAAGAGGTTGCGGATGTCACAAAGTTACAACTTTAATATGAACAGGGGCCCTCTTCAGTATTTTACATGTTTACAACATCTCGCTTTCATCACTATATCTAGCTCAGACCTTTTACTTTAAACATCATATCAACCCCAGTTTTAAAGATGCAAAATTACCAATTACAAAACATATAACAAGATAAATTGAACACTAAAACCGACTCCAAAACAGAAAAAGCAAGCAAAAGCAAGTGTTGGGTGCCCTTATCACTCCTACCATCAAATCCAATTTAGTTAAACTAGCAATCAACTACTTCAAAGCTATCTGATGCAATCAAACAACTCAAATTACACGCTACAAAAACAATAGAACGTAATAGATGAATGTAAACTTACTGTCAACTGATGCAAATCTGATGCAGAAAAGCTCATCCTTAAGTTCACCATCAGCAAAGTCAGCAGCATGCCACACACAGGACTTATCATTGCCAGCGTGTTCTTGAACAGACATGGTAGAGATAACTACAATGATAAAAATATACAATAACATATTAAAACTAAAAACACAGAGAATTCAGCTTAACATCACTCACAAAATCAGGTGTAATTGCATAAACAACACAAAAATCAGCATAGATTAATTACTACCGAGATGATTAGCACAGATCTTTAGGGTTTTGGATTGACGCATAACGAGACGAACTTTATCAGTTTTCTTATGCTTCAAAAACTTAACCGAACCAGCACCTCGTTCCTTCCACTGGTTTCCATCCTTATCGAACCGATACAACTTCGCTTTACTGAAAACTCAAAACACAAATTCAAATCAAAAACCGTTAATAAAGAGTATTTATACTAAATTCAAGAATGAGATGTTACAGATCAAGTATGGCGTCTTCATCTTCTTCACCGGTAGTGACGGCGACTTCTTCGAGCTTGACGATCGGAGCGACTTGTGCTCCGGTGTCTTCATCTTCTGCAGCGGCGGTTTCGTCCTCCTTATGCTCTGGATCGTTACTTGCCATTGAAGTTAACGATTGAAGATGATAACAATGAAGGTGTGTGTTGATCGGAGAAGATAGTGGGCAATCGGAGCTTGTGGATGAAGAAACCGTTGTCAGAGGTGAGGGTTACGTGAAGGGTTCTTGTAGCCTCAATATTATTATTCATTGGCCCAGGTATTGTTAGGCCCATTGTGAGTATTTGGAGTTGAGAATAAGAATGTGACGGTAAGGGCTGTTTGATTTTCAAGACTCGGTTAGAATGGGCTGATCGAGTAAAAGTTTGTTTTAAAACTGATCGAGTAAGGGAAATATATGCATGCATCAATGGTGCTAGACCATGTCAGACGCGAAAGAGTGAGAATCAAACACTCTGACCGGCCAAAATGTCTGACTAAATCAATGGGTCAGACATTTTGATTGGGATCTTAAGATGGTGAGATCTTATATCAAGAGTTTTACAGGCTCTGATACCAAATGCAAAACCGTTAGAAGAGGTGATGCACTTTTACAACACAACAACACAAGTGATGAGAGTTTTTAGAATACTTAACAGATCAAATAAGGAACAGGTTTAACTATTATGAGAGATGCTAAGAACACAAGTAAAAGAGAGATGGAACAAGATAACAATATAAATATTTGGTTTTCAAGATTGCAGTATATTGCTTCTCAAGTTCTATTACAAATTGTTACAAAGCATATTTCTAAAGTTACAAGTACTTGAGATACATATAGTACATCCTACAGTCGGATATACTTTGAAAGCCAGCTAGATATATAAGACTAGACAACAAAATCAAATGTAAAGTCAAAAGGTAAATTGCCTTTTGGCTAGTGACTATGACATGTCATAGCTCACATCCTAATATATTACAAAAAGGATAAAGTACATAAAGTAGAAGCTCAAAATCAAAACCTCAATGTACAATATTTCAAAAGCATGGACCTTTTCACCAACTTGTGAAAGTTGGTGAGTCAAACAGAGTTGTAGCGGAAAGGTGGTGCAACTTTATGGAAAAGTACATCAGATAATAGCATGTACATAAAAGTATACGTAAGAAATCTGTCTTCATAAAATTGGCTTAGGAAGACTTCGTCTTTGAAGCTTTGGAAGACTTCATATTTGGATTTGGAAGATATTAGTCTTGGCTTCGGAAGATTTTACACTTAGAGTATTTCTGGTGTGAGGTGTAAAACTTCTGAAGCATTTCTACTTCAGTACTTCAGTGCATGCGTGCAGAGAGACTTTGAATGCTTTGACTGCATCCGACTTGCTGGAATCCTTACAAACTCCCCCTAGGCTGATGTGTAGATACATGTGTACCTAGTTTATGAGCTTAATGTAAATGTCTTTCATGTCTTACACGTATGTAATGAATAGTTCAATGATATATAATATGTGGTTGATGTTTATAATGTTTAATATTTCATAGTATTATTGTGTGTTAAAATATAATGAACTTACTATATAGGTTTAAGGTTGTTGTGTATGGTTCTTAGTCAATAATGATTGAGAAATATGTTCAAACTAAGTCAGATGAGTCTTCATGCGAATGGACCATACACATGAATACATCATGCTTATGGACCAGTCGCACGACTGAACCAGGAGACTGGATCAGTCGTATGAATGAGACATAAAATTGACTCAGGCGCACGACTGAACCTTCAGTCGTGCGTATGAATCAATCGCATGATTCAGTCGCACGACTGAACCATGCTAATGGTTCATTCGTACGATTGGAAACCCCTAACCTATAAATACCACTTAATTCATGGAAAAACATAAGAATTCAAAACAATTAAGAGAATACTTCATAATACACGAACCCTAGCCGTCTAGAACGTCCAAGGAAGCCTGTCCAACTTCATAGATCATTCCTGATCGATCTCTATTTGTTTATAACGTTTAGTTTCAAGCTTATATCGATCGGGTATTTCTTCTCACTGATTGGATCACCAATCAAATAGGATTCCTCACTATTTGATTCGGTATAAATGCAAAATCTGTTAGTATTCCGTATGTACACGGTCCTGACATAACGCGACCAAAACATTTGAAGATCTTCATCAGTTGACAGTCCTCATCATGATGATGACCAGGCCTTTCTTCATTAGATGGTTAGGATCACTAAAACTTTCATAGTATCTTCTTATTTCAAATAGATCATGCAGAGGTAGGTTGAATAAGTCTTGGCATGTGTAGACATTCACACCACCTTGATCTCTAATTGCATGCCATCTTTCTGGATTAGTTGTGAAGGTCCAGGATAAGATGGGTCTCTCAGAAGTAAGAGGAGCCACTTGGATTGGAGTTGTTTGGACTGCCTCTTCATGCACTCCCTCAGGTTGATCTGACTCATCCTGAGGTATGGAGGTGGATGGTTTAGACTTCTTCTTCTTCTTTGACTTTGGTCTAGAAGCCATCCTCTTCCTCCTTTTTAATGTCTTTAACTGAGAAGACTGGTTTGCAGCACCTTGTTGATCAGTCTTGTCTTGCTTAGTTGGGTGTTCCTCCCTCAAAGTTTCAGAAGGAGAGGGAGCTTGACCCGGTTGTGGATCAGAAGATGAAGTTTGCTGAGGCTCAGCAGGAGGTCCAGGTTGTGTTGTCTCAAAAGGTTCAACCTTAACCTCCACTTCTTGAGGGACCTGACTTGGTGGGCAGTGTAAGTCAACACGTTCTCCTCTTTTGATCTTATGCTTGATCTCTCTAATGTGCTCATCCATAGTAGATAGAGACATAAGGCCAAGTCTCCTTCTGGAGAATCCATACAGCTTCAAGAAGCTCATCATTCTTTGTCTGTCAGCAGACTTCTTCATACTCTTTTGAATGATGGCCCTTGACTTTGCAGCATCTTCCCTTAATTTTCTCTTTGTTGCCTTATGTTCTTTGAGTACTTCAAGCTTAAGTTGTTTGAGAAACTCAAACTCTATGTACTCAAAGGATAAGGGAAGAAGTGCAGATGCCTGGTATAGACCTGTGGCACTCGGGTAGTTGATCATATTGATCCTATCAGTCTCTTTGTCTACCTGAGGTTCTTGTGGAGCCACAACCTCTTGTGAAGGACTTTATTGAACTGGGGATAGAATGGGAACATGTTTGTATAATCTATTTTGTCCCCTATCCTCTTTGATTTGGAGAAGTAACTTTGCATCCTTTGCTTCCTTTCTCTCTCTTGACATTTTAATGTCAGACAGTTCATTAAGTTCTTCTAAGGGGAGAGATATAATCTCATCAATGTCATAGTTCCTGGTTTGCAGGTAAGTAATCCTGACTGCCTTCAACTTATCATTTTGAGTGTTTGGTCTGGGGGCAGCCCTGATTGTAGCTTCCATGAATCCTGTAGACCTAGAGGAACTTTCTCCCCTTAGCTTCCTCTTCCTCTCTCTTTCCTCCTCCTCAATTTCCATAGAAGTCATTTTCCTTTTCCCTTTGTCACTCATAGACCTTTATGACTCAAGGTGGAGAGAGCTTTAGCCTTCATTGCTTGGTGTAGCCTCCAAGCTCTAGCCAGAGAGAGGTTGTGATACACCTTCACCAACAGGTGCTTCACTGAGGGAATGAATTGCTAAAGTAGTTGTAGGTGTGACAGGGCTCTCAGGCTCTACCACTAGGCCTTTAGTCAAGGTTTCCCCTTCGAAGCTAATCTTAGGGCCTGCCTCAATATCCAGTTGACCAATAGTATTACCTAATTGCCTTTGTCTCCTTCTAAGACTGAACTCTTCTGTAATTTTGTGTTGAATCCTTTGTGCTAGCCTGTCAACTTATCTAGATTAGCTTGGATTGAAAAGTGGCATGTTGATCAGGTCAAGACCTTTATAGTAGTTCAAGGTCTGAAAATTTAAGACTTCTTGTTGCCCTTATACTCTTTGAAGAATAAGGGCTCTTTTGTTTGCATCATACATCCACCCTATGATGTAGTTGAAAGTTCTTTGAGGTGGAGATGATACAGCCCTTAGTATGCCTTCCTCAAAAAGACTCTGAATGTAGGAGCCTATTGAGTCCACATTAATGTGAACTTGAGGAAGTTTCTGAGTATGGATAGTTGCAAATGAAGATGGTGAGTCATCAATGTCCATGCTTTATGAAGAACTCCCAGGTTCTGTGTTTGTGGTGACTTTCTCTTCTTTTTTGGTAGCATCACCCACTTGCATAGGTGAGCTAGTGGTTAGATCAACCATATTCACAGGTTCTTGTGTTCCTAGTTAAGCTCTTCTTAAAGGTCTCCTAGCTAGTTTTTCCTAAAGATAAGATATCTCAAGTTGCTAATCATTGACCCTGTTTTGCAAGGTAATCACCTGAGATTCAAGATGACTGACCTTGGAGACTAGGTAAGTGCATGTTTTTTGCAGTTTTTGCACCTTTAGCCTCAGATTCCCATCATCCTCATTAGAAGAATCATGGGGGGATGAGAGAATTGGACCAAAGTCTTCTCTCTCACCACCAGCATGAAGTTCTTGGCTGCTGATTTTCCTCTACCTAATGACAACTTCAGTTGAAATGTCAATGGGATGAGTTGCCATGGTTGAGGTCTTAATGATATAATCACTTGCTGAAGTGAGAGCCTCTTCCATATCGATATCCTAAACAGGTTTAGAAGTATCCACCTCAGTGATAGGTGACTGATGTGGGCTAGACATAGTGACTCGGGAGCACTAATCTCTCTTTGAGTAGGGGGAGTAGAAAGACTCATGGTACTCACTGAAACCTAAATCTTCATTAGTACAGAAGTCAAGGTTTGGGATTGGGTGATTTAAGTCTAGAGGCTGGGTATGGTAACTTTCCCTTGAAGGTTTTTCACTTGAGTGTTGAGACTTAAAGTGAAGGCTTAAGGTTGTTTGGCTTGTGAGCTCATCAGGCTGAGCATGAGGAACCTCAACACTGATACTTGAAGCGATGGGAGTGGTTTGCTTCTCAGGAGAAGTGGGAGCTCTAGTATCCACTTCCTCTTGTATGGATTAGTGTATGGGAGCCTGCACAGACTCAATAGCTTGAGCAGGTGTTCGTTTGGAGTTTCTTTGGTAAGCGTGGGTGATTTGGGGTCTTTTTGGTGGTTGGGAAGTTGAAGGTGTGGGTTCAATACTAGCTTGTGTTGCTAGGTTGTCACCTTGAGCAATGAGCTCTAACATTTTGGGGACAAGGGCTGTTTCTACCCCTAAGAAGCCAACAGTTGGCTTCTTCAAAATTTTAAAGATGTCGGGTTTCATCTATGCCAATTTAAGGATATTACCTGTTTCCCTCAACTGTGAGCCCAATTCACAGTTAAGAATGAATTGAACATATCTAGGAAACATGTAATACTCTAAGGAGTCCAAGTTAGCAAGTAATTTTGTATAAACAAACTGAGAGTACCTAAACTTGACCCCCTGAATGTAACATCTCGTACTTTCTTGTTAACTAAAAATTTATGTCGTTTATTCTTGTAAGGACCATTCTGTTGTTTATGAAACTCATGGGTGATTTATGTGTTCTATATTTAACTTTTAATTTGAAAACTTATAGTTTCATTTTATTAAACATTATGTTTAATAAAATGAAACTATAAGTTTTCAAATTAAAAGTTAAATGTAGAACACATAAATCACCCATGAGTTTCATAAACAACAGAATGGTCCTTACAAGAATAAACGACATAAATTTTTAGTTAACAAGAAAGTACGAGATGTTACAATCTCCCCAACTTAAAATAATTTCGTCCCGAAATTACAAATGAACTAAGCGAACAAATGTGGGTATCTTGCTATCATATGGTCCTCACGCTCCCAAGTGAACTCAGCTCCACACTTATTCTCCCAACAAACCTTGACGTATGGAGTAGTGGTGGTTATAGTCTTCTTCATAATGCGATCCATAATTTCAACAGGTTTCTCAACAAAGTGTAGTGACTTGTCGATCTGTATGTCTTCCAGTGGAACATGCAGACTCTCGTCGGCCAAACACTTTCTCAAATTTGTGACATGGAACACAGGATGAACTCCACTAAGGTCGGAAGGTAGTTCCAGTCTATAAGCCACTTTCCCAATCCTTTTCAAGATTTTGAAAGGTCCTACAAATCTTGAAGCCAGTCTGCCCTTCTTTCTAAAGCGCACAACCCCTTTTAATGGTGAAACCTTAAGAAGAACCATGTCGCCAACTTGGAACTCCAATGGCTTACATTGCTTATCAGCATAACTCTTTTGCCGACTTCTTGCCACTTCAAGGTTCTTACAGATTGTGGATACTTTATCGTTCGTCTCTTATATGAGTTCAGGAAGACTTCAAACTGAGAAGTTGCTAGCTGCCAGGATTGTCTCTTATAATAATGGTTACAATATTAACCTAAATCAATAGAACGCCCCTAAATCCAAGAACCCTAAATTCGATTGATCCCAAATTAAAGCATCAAACGATGTTATTAACCGAATTAAGTTTGGGGCTTTTGTTTCCTTAGTGAAATCGAGTTTGTACATTAATTAAATTACCCGGTTGAAAGTGGATTCGAGATGAACCCGACAATGAACAACCCGCGGCCGTTGAATAAGCAATCGATGTGTAAATGCTGATGATAATGAAACTAATATTGTGTGAAGCTTCAAAGAGCAACCACGAATCAAAGACCTCAACCAATTTAAGATTTTGAAGCTTCAAAGAAACTCATGGGTGATTTATGTGTTCTACATTTAACTTTTAATTTGAAAATTTATAGTTTCATTTTATTAAACATTAAGTTTAAATAAATGAAACTATAAATTTTAAAATTAAAAGTTAAATGTAGAACACATAAATCACCCATGAGTTTCATAAACAACAGAATGGTCCTTACAAGAATAAACGACATAAACTTTTAGTTAACAAGAAAGTACGAGATGTTACAATCTCCCCAACTTCAAAGAATTTCGTCCCGAAATTACAAATGAACTAAGCGAACAAATGTGGGTATCTTGCTATCATATGGTCCTCAAGCTCCCAAGTGAACTCAGCTCCACACTTATTCTCCCAACAAACCTTGATGTTTGGAGTAGTGGTGGTTATAGTCTTCTTCATAATGCGATCCATAATTTCAATAGGTTTCTCAACAAAGTGTAATGACTCCTCGATCTGTATGTCTTCCAGTGGAACATGCAGACTCTCGTCGGCCAAACACTTTCTCAAATTTGTGACATGGAACACAGGATGAACTCCACCAAGGTCGGAAGGTAGTTCCAGTCTATAAGCCACTTTAATACTTTATCTGACTTCTAGCCACTTTAATGTTCTTGCCACTTCAAGTCTCATACCACAGCCTAGGTGCCTGTGTGCAGCCCATACAGAGCTTTATCTAACTTGCACACATAGTTGGGGTGCTGTGGGTCTTCAAATCCTGGAGGTTGGCATACATAGACTTCCCTATCTATATCCCCATATAAAAATGCACACTTGACATCAAGTTGGTAGATAGTGAAGTCCTTGGATGCTGCATAAGCAAGGAAGATCCTAACTACCTCAAGTCTTGCAACTGGTGCAAAGACATCAGTATAATCAATTCCTTCCTCTTGAGTGTATC
>BJCM01084795.1:0-23696 GCA_018326385.1 Flaveria bidentis
TTTCAATCATGGCTGCAACTTGGAAGGTGTCATTGAGAGGCATCCCCTCAGCATGAATTTCATGAAGTATAACTTGTAATTCTTGAATTTGGCTAATCACAGTCTTGTTATCAACCATTTTAAAATTCAAGAACCGAGCCACAAAGAATTTCTTGCTACCGGCATCCTCGGTTTTATACTTCTTGTCTAAAGATTCCTATAGTTCTTTGGCAGTCTTTATGTTGCAATACACGTTATAAAATGAATCACAAAGACCATTCAAAATGTAGTTGCGACAAAGAAATTGCGAATGCTTCCAAGCATCAATGGCACTCAAGGCTTTAGCATCATCCCCTTCTTTAGGTAGGGGAGCAGTTTTCTCCAAGAACTGTGCTAAGTTCAAGGTTGTCAAGTAGAAAAACATCTTCTGTTGCCATCTTTTAAAATGAACACCCGTGAACTTTTCGGGTTTCTCGGCATGGTTTTCCACAGTGGTCGCTCCCACAGTGGTTGCAGCTAAAGAGGCTGATAAAGAGGAACTCATAACACTTGAAGACATGTTGTTTGCTGTTTTACAAAAACAGTTTAAGTTAGAACAATTTCCAACAAATTGAAATAACTACCAAAATTGAAAAATAATTCAAATTATTTTCACAATTCTAAAAATTCAACAAGAGATGTTCTAAGTCCAACTTTGAAGATCACTCGTGAATAAGAAGCAAAAACAGTAATAACCACAAACTAATTTGGAAAAAAAAATTAACTACTTTCAGAATTCAATGATAGATCTTCTGAGTCCAACTTTGACGTGAATAAGAGAGCGAAAACAATTTAAAGAAAAATTAACCTTTTAAAAACACAGATTAATATATGAACGGTGTTTTTAAAATTTGTTTTAAGTTTGTAGGAACCATTCATATAAAATAAAAATTCAAACAATTTTAATGATATACTCAATACAAATAAATATAACTAATTGACTATCAATCACTTTTACAATAGTAAATTTACAGATTTAGAAGAAACATAAATGTAAAATCTGAGGAACGTGTTCAACACGGGGCCCTTAAAACAAATTCTGAGCCTCCCAAGAGAATTCGTTTTGTTTCCCAGGGTACAAAAGCCGAAGCAGTTTGTACTGCCGGGATTGATCTAGAACCCAAACTATTTTGTAGAAGAGAATCCAGAGAGATAGAGAACCTGTTTTGCTGCAGGTTTCGAGTTGTGTTGGTGTGTCTTTTTACTGAGCTACACTCAGTATTTATAGTAGAATTCGAACCATAACAACCACCCAGCCATTACTCAACCATTAATCCTAAATCGTAACTGCTCATTTAATTCGTAATTAACAGTCGTCGGTTTCAGTCAACGTGTAGCGGAAGCTCTTACGAGTCACAACTCTAACCGCGCACCAAGGTCAGGCGCACCTGACCAGACCCTCGAACCAACGTTCAAAAATACTAAGGCGGCTCTCAAGCGGCTCGCGGTGATGCGAGAAGTGCAAAGTGCGCCATCAAAGCGCCACATTGCACCCACGTGCCCATGCCGCACACGTGCGTGTGTGAGTGCGAGTTAAGGGTGCTTCGCACCATTCGCGAACCCACTTAGTGTGACACCTTAGGAAATAATATAGACAATAGGTTATAGAATATAAACTATTTTATATTTTTTCTTTCCTCGAATGTGGGACAACTTCCCACACTATTAATTTCTAATGTCATTAACCACATTAATTTTCATTCAACAGATTAATTTATTGATTAAATATTAATAATCATATTAATATTATCAATTAATTTCCAACAATATAAGCATAAACAACATAATTAATAGTAAACAGAGTTACCATCGGCCTTTAAAATACTAGCAGTAATAAAATTGCTACCATCAGTAGTAGTTTTTTACTGATCATCAAGTTACTACCGAAGTTCAAAGTTGCTCTCGGTGATCATATTTAGCACTAATACATAGTTAATACCGTTGCATTAATTTCTATCGAAAATACAATATTGATATTGATCAAAGTTTCTATTGATAATCAACTTACTACTATGTACCAGTCCTTTCAAATCATTAAATTTATGCAATTTATTATCAATCAAATGAATCTAAAGCAACTTCTAGTGTATATTAACATGTCAAATTAAAAGTTATTCGTGATAGTTACCCTTTTAGAATGTCACTATTGGCTTTTCCCCTTATACTCCATAAGAGGTTGCCACCTCTCGAACCCTGCTAACTAGGGGTGTTCAAAAAAATAATATCAAAAATATCTGAAATCCGATCCATATTGAAATCCGAATAAATGGATTCGAATCCTTATTTGGATATCTGGATTAGATCTCATCCAAATCTGAATTCCTTATTCGGATTTTGGATATCATAATTGTTTTATTCGAATATTCGATTAATTCGAATGAGATTCAACTATGTTTCTAGCACCTGTATTCCTGTTGTCTAGTGAGCTTTAGCCCCTTGAGCTACCGAGGCTAAAGTTTCTTTTATCAAAAAAATTCAAAATACTCTTGATTAAATGTGTATTCCGCACCTCCTATATTGTATCAATGTATATTTTAGTTTCTTATTTAGTTATACTAAAATGACATTGATGATACTAAATTTACCGACAATTATTTTGTTATAGTATCACTGAAGTGAATGTATAGATTCGGTAAAGAATGGTCTAATTTGTTGGGATATCATGAATAAAAATATGATTATGTTTGATTTTATAAACACTTAGTAACTAATTAGGGTAAAAAAAACTATAACAAGCTATAAGTGACTAAAATTTATCAAAGAAGATTATAAGTTAGAATTAAGTAAGAATATTCGTAGTCAATCCGTCATCCCCATAATTCAACTAAAACACATAATTATTTAAATTACTTTTTATTTTCTATAAAACTTTCGCATCTCATTTAAATTACTTTTTGATAAACTGCTTCTTTTTGTGTTGACTAAAAAAATATGTAACTAGAGATTGTGGTGGTTTGTGACGCTTCTTGCCAAAGATCATGATAGAGTGAGTCCACATGCAACCGATAGTCTAGTGGTATGATGTATATATTTACAAATATAGCGTGGGTTTAAGTTCTTACAGATGCAAAGTAGATAGTATTTTTTAAAAAAAAAGGGTAGTGCATTCGCGGTCGTGTTAGGGTGGTGGGTTATTCGATATATAATTTTTTTTTTGATTTTTTAAGTATAAGATGTATAATAGTAATTTCATCTAAACATAAACAACTTTTCAATAACAATTAATGAAAAGACTCAAGCGTAATGAGCTGAACAGTAGAAAATGTATTATAATTTCAAAAGTCGGGATCACGAATGAAATAAGAATTTATCGCATGGCCATCCATTTAATATCTTTAAAAGTTATAATATTATAATTAATTATGCTATAACCCCTTGTATTACATCGGGTAAATAGAAAAATATTAAATATCCATTAATGAAGATTGAAGAGTTAGAAATTATAAAACGTTAAATATAAAAGTACTTTGATTATCTGATAAAATATTTTTACTAATTTTAAAACTTTCGTTTTAAAAAATTATTGCTTTGAAAAAATTTCATTTTGTTTATCAATATCTCATTGTTTAAAAACTCCATGTTTGTTTTGTAAAAATATATTCATATATAAAAACATTTATTTTTTTAAAAGATTGACTTTAAAATGTTTCATATTTTAAAAAAGTTTCATTGTTTCAGAAAAAAATTATAATTTTAGACAATTTTGATTTTGGAAAATATATATTTTTAACCAAAATACTTAGTTTTTATTTAATGAAAAATATCTTTTAATGGAAAATATATATTTTTAACCAAAATACTTAGTTTTTATTTAATGAAAAATATCTTTTAAAAGTTAATGATTAAAAAGGATCTGAATTTATAATACAGAGAGAAGTAGAAAATTTTGAGAATTAGTTATTTGACTTTTTGAAATAAATTAAATAGTGTGGACGGTAAAACTAAAGTGAAAAAGCTTATGAGAGTGACATGTCGAATAACATGTAAATAATTATTAAGTTAGATTAGATATTTAGCTATATTTTGAAAAAATGATTTTAAAATCTATAAACACGTAAATACATTATTGATGTTTATAATGTTTCGACTTCTGACACCCGACTCGTTTTATTGCCATACAAGTTTTAACTAATTACTATTCTTATTATTAGCTTTGGTTGATGGGGGTATTTTTTTTTTCTTTTTTTGTGTTTTAATTTTTCTTTTGTTTTTTTTGTATTTTAATTTTTCTTTTTTTTTCCTTTTTTTGTTTGGGTTTTAATATGGTTTGTTTTGAATATGGGTTCGATTTTTTGTGGGGTTTGGGGGTGAGGTTTTTTTGTTGGTTTTTTGTGTCCGGACACGTCTCTTTGATGAGTGTTTCGATTATGTCCTTGTCGTTGTCTTTTTCTGGGTTCCTATTTTTTTTCGTTATCGATACCCTGACGATACTCGTTATTAAGGTTTGGGTTTTCCTTTTGTTTGCTTTTTTTGGGCTTTGGTTTTCGTCGGTTTTCTATTTTTGATTGTCGCCTTCTTGCGGCTTTGATTTTCGTCTGTTTTGTGTATGGTGTTGTGTTTTGATTTAGTTTTGGGTTCTAAATATTCTTGTGTGTTATAGATTTAGGGTTGTGGTGTGTTTTACTTTATGTGCTTTGCTGGTTTAGGGTTACGTTAAAACTCGCATAGCCGCGACAACGCGTGGCAGAAAAAACTAGGTATCCATTATACGAACTATGTAGTTAATTTGATTTGAGTTTACTTCTTTTGTTTACCCGTTAAAAGCAATCTAACTGTTGTTGAAAATATAGGTCTAAAACTCAACGTGAAACAAATCAACAATATAGTTGTTGATATATGATCCCAAAAGGTCACACTCCAAGCAAATACTCTATATACGCGTTCAAACTAGGTTTAACGTGTACAACCCGGTAATTATTTCAAGACTATTGAATTTATCTAAAATGATAATCTAAAATAAACCATTGCATAATATAAAATGGAGTTACATGGATATATATATATATGTAAATAATTATTTATATTGTTATGTATGTTGGATGTTAAATCTTTTAAGTGTTTATGAAATGTAGGTTTATACCTAAGCATTATAACACAAGGTTTTATTTATAGAGTAATATGTTATTATAACACAAGGTTATAAAATTATTTATAGAGTAATATGTTATTTTCATCCCTTACGTTTTGTTGAATTTATCATTTCAGTTCAAAAGCTTTTCTTTTGTTATTTCAGTCATTGTGGTTTACCAAATGTTGTTATTTCCATCCACTCCACTAACTCCGTTAAGTTTTTCATTAAATATGAGTGTATTTTAATCTTTTTAACACCCTAATTGTTCAATTAAAACAAAGTTAATCAGTAAAATATTCAATTAAAACTAAAAGAAACATATAAAGCAACTAGTGAGACCGACACTTCAGTTTAAAAGTTTTGATTAACGTTAACTAGTTTAGAAACCCGTCTAGGCGTCTATTACACGTGTTGTATGAAAAAATTAAATAATGATTATTTAGTACTATTAAAAATTAAAAAATAATTCTTTGAGATAAAATATGCTTAAAGTTACATATAATTAACCATTAAGTAATTAAAAAATAACAATAATTTTTCAAACTTTCGTCTTTAAAAAAGTTTTACTTTTAAAAAATATTGATTTTTTAACTCTCCAAAAAAATTATTAAATTTTTTGTATTAAAAAACTTAATTTAGTTTTTTATGATACAACACAAACCTAATAAAAAATTATTAACAAAACATTTTAGAAACCAAAATATATGAAATATAAAATTTTGTAATACAAATATTTTAATAATTTTTTGGAGAGTTAAAAAATCAATATTTTTTAAAAGCAAAACTTCTTTAAAAACAAAATTTTGAAAAATTAGTGTTATTGTTTAATTACTTATTGGTTAATTATATATAACTTTAAGCATATTTTATCTCAAAAACTATTTTTTAATTTTTAATATTACTAAATAATTATTATTTAATTTTTTCATACAACATGTGTAGTAGACGAGTATCTAAACTAGTTAGTGTTAATCAAAACTTTTAAATTGAAGCGTCTTATCTCACTAGTTGCTTCATATTTTTCTTTTTAGTTTTAATTGAATGTTTTATTGATTGAATTTGTTTTAATTGGACAATTAAGGTGTTAAAAAGACTAAGATACACTCATATTTAACGAAGAACTTAACAAAGTTAGTGTAGTGGATAGATATGACAACATTTGGTAAAGCACAATGACTGAAATGGTACAAAAAAATTTTAGATTAAAATAACAAATTCAATAAAACGTTAAGTATGAAAATAATATTTTACTCTTATTTATAATTAAAGTACAACTAAGTAACTTTGACCGAGATGCAATATTGAAAACTTTTATAGTTTGACCTGGTAAACTTTAACAGTTATTTTTTTTGCTCAAGAAGTTAATAGTGCAAAAGATCTTAGATTCCCTTACTTTCATTTGAAATAGTTGGAAAAAGATGACTTCTTGAAAACCATTTCAAATCAGAATTCTAGATCAATTTTTTTAGGCTCGGATCGGACAAGCCGGTCCGATCGATCAGACCGGAATTCGGTTGGGTCACAGGTCCGATCGATCAACTATAAGTAATTTTTTAGGCTCGTTTTCTTTTTCAAGAACCGGTTCGGCAGTTGGACCACGAACCGGGAACCGGTTCAGATTGGGTTTTTAATTTTTTTGATTTTAATGGGTTTAACGGGTTGGTCGAATGATGAATTTCAGTATTGGATGTATAATTATTGTTGAGTTTAATATATAACTATAAAATATACATATAAATTACTTATATTGAATTATATATATAACTATACATATAATTATAATATCATTCGGTTTTTAAAAAGTATGAATAGTTGATGGATTAATTGCTTCTGTTGCTAAACTTATGTTAAAGACACAAAGAAAACCCAACGATTATAACCACCATATCCATAAACTTCAAGTAAAACATTTGCTACGTTGATTATTCTTTCTGTAACAAAATTAAATAATTGTTCTATTTGACTATTTGTAATACGATCCCGTGACTCAAAAAGTCAAAGTTCATTAGTTGGACTCCATCTTCAATAAACCATTATTTAAGACTGTTGCCCAAACTAGTAAACTTTGATTGAATTTATTTATTTATTTGAAAATTACTGGATGAAACAACTATAGTGTAGTTATAACCGATTTAATTTTTATTTTTGATGGGTCAAGCAAATAAAATACAATATTTAACTAAAACAAATACTTGTAGCATGTTCTAACGCTACAACATTTGTAATGGTTTTATCTTAAATTTCTATCATGACTATAGTGATATAACTATTGACTAATGATTTAGTGGTCTGGTGACATGGTATCTATCCCTTACAAAAGTGGTATGATTTAAATTCTCGCAAGTGTAAGGTTAGATGTGAAATTATGTGTTTTAAGAAAATTTTTGTAAAAAAGTTACCATAATTATTGATAACGGTGTTGATGATGTCATGTTTGTGTGTTGCCCGTAACTCATTCATAAAATTAAACAGATACATCTAAAACATGAACATACGTCGTTTAGCAAAATATGTTTATGGACTCGACTTTAACCTACCTCAAACTTGTTTAAGTTAAACACAAAAGGAATATTCATCAAGAAATTCACAACAATAGTTATTATAATCACAGTCAACACAATTATCACACTAAAATTCAAAAGCTATTTACTAGTAAACCTACGTCATACTATAATATTTTTCATTTGTCACTTTTAGAATTTGTATTGCTTTTACATTGACGATTAAGACGGAATATTTCCGTGACATGTGAAATGAGTGAAGACTTTGTAGTCAAGAGTCAAAGCCACATGTGAAAAGATTTGAAGACTTTGTTTAGATCATCATTTTTTTATGTACTCACTTTGATTATTTCATAATCAAAATCATCTTCAACACACACTCCTCTCTTACATAATTTATTTCTAGGCGATTTAAAGTTAAAAACAAAAATCCTCCTCTCTTTATTCTATATCAACACAGCAATATCTCATTTGTTTCTTTTTCAACCGAGCTTAAAAACACCTTAAAATATGAATTGACCATCACAATTTAGGATAGTTAAAAACTTTGATATTTCTCTATTAATTAACCTATCTAATCGTCTATATAATGAACATTCTGATAGTTAAATGATATAATACATAACTAAAATTTTGAAAGTTTAAATCTTACAAGGTGCAACAAATTCTAGGAATTGATGAAACAACAATATTCAACTATCTATATTTAATTGATGAAACAACAATTCAACTATCTATATTTCATAAAATTTCATTTAAATCCTATTTTAGGAATACATTTATATAATAATTTAATTGCTCGTGAATGTGTTTTTACATGTATCATTTGCTTATAAACTAAAATGTTATAAAATAATAAAAAAACATAATTTTAAAAATGATGAGAGTTAATAGAAGGTAATAAAGAAACATAATAGAAAATCAGTGAGATTTTAAAAGTTAATAAGTAACCCGTTGCTTACTTTTCAAAATCTTATTTTTACCCTATATGAAAAATAAATTTGAAAAGTTATTTTGGGATTGAAAAACACTTCTTTTACTTACTAATTTCTTACAAGTTAGTAAGTCAAAAGTAGGGTTGTAAACGAGCTGAGCTGAGCCAGGATGGGTTCAAGCTCGAAGCTTATCAAGTCGAGCCAAGCCGGCTCGAAATTTTAAACAAGCTCAAAACACCGGCTTGTGAAAAGCTCGAGCCGACTCGATTTTTTATTTTTTTATTTTTTCACATTAATTTATATGAAAACACAAAAAATATATATTAGAGCATTTACTTTTTGTTGGGTATTCCGTACTTATAGGAACAAAGATTATTATTATAAATATAAACAATTTACTATCAAGTTATAAATTTTTAGATAAATGATTAATGTTTCTAAAAAGAATTCATTTTTATTTTAAGAAAACTTTTATAAAATCCTAATATAAAAATAATAATCATAATAATTGTAGTAGTAATAATAATAATTATTATTATACTATATAAATAAATATATATATATATACACACACACATATATATATATATATATATACATATATTATATGCACCGAGTCACGAGCCGAGCTCAAACCTAGCTAACCTGGCTTGAGTTCGGCTTGTTTAGAATTCAAGCCGAGCCGAGCCGGCTTGTTTTGATACGAGCTTTCTTCGAGCCGAGCTTTTCTCGAACGAACTTCAAACCACACACTTTTTTTTACGGCCATAGTCAAAAGTAGGGGGAATAAATAAAACCAAACATACACTTTATTATGTCTAATGTTCTATATTTTTCAATACTTTAGAAGGTACAATATCAATTTGCTGATATGCATGTGTTTTAAAAATACTATAATATCTCGATTAGGTAAGACATGCTATTTAATTGAATTGTAATAATACTTAATTTGTTCAAATTTTTTAAGGAACCCTGATCAACCTAGTGGAAATTTAAGAACCAAATTAGATTACTCTTGGTATCCATTGCAAACTGTCTCTCTAACGTTTCGATCTTGTGATTTTAGACTTTTAACTTCGATTTATTTAGACTTTATCTACATACTATAGTCGAAGAAATAACTTAGTTATATAGCATATATAGCGTGAAAATACAATCGGATTCTATTCGGTTTGTACACCTAGCGAATAACTAAAATGTTAGGAGTTATTTTTTAACAAAGACAAAAATCATGTTATAGTTTCTACTCTTGCAAACGAAGAAGTGAAGAACTACTACAATTAAACAAAGTTTTTTAAGACCATGCTTTCCATTATACACTTTCAATAAAAGCCGTATGCCGTTAGTTGAGTTTCTAGTACTAATCATTTCTTTTTTAAATTAAAACCTAATTCATCAAAGTTTTTCATAAAGTTTCTAGTCTATACGAAATAAATATTCAATCTTATTAAGAAGTAACACATATTCATGCTTTATAATCATTGCCTCTAAACAACCCATGACAAAATTCATAATGTGGCCTCTAAACATGCATTTTGATATAAATAAATAAATAATAATTTAAAATTTTTATAGAATTGTTTATTCATGAAAAAAAATACTAAATATAAAAGTTCAAGGGCTTTAATGGTATTTATGCAAAACATTATCAGTTTTTTTTCTGGTCAAATTGTGCTTTGAGAAAATTTAGGTGTCAATTTTGCGACTTCAAGAAATGTTTCGTATGATAGACAGAGTCCAATAGGCTGGCCCTTCGCTCAGGTTCAATGACTTCATGCTTTGACTCGCCAGGATGCTCGCGGAACTGACTTCTTTCGTTCGATACAACCTCTTCCCTTGATATCAGTCTAATAAACATTGTATGTCTTTGTATAGGTTTGCTTGTGGTCTCAAATGGTTGTTTATGAGATATACTTTTGTGATAAAGGGCTTAGGTCCAATCATAGTATGCTATGTATGTAGTAGCTGTTAGGTTTTTTTATTTTACTGAATTTAGTTCAAGTTAAAGATATGTTTAGTGAGAATTTAACACAAAACAAACCTTAGTTTTAGTAAGAGCACACGATATGATGGAGTTTGTGTCCCTAGGGTTTTTTTATTTTTTATTTTCCCGTCAAAATAGCCCCTTATAATATTTTTTTGTATCCGTGTTTGTTATCTATTATTTTTAATTCTTTCGAACTCTATCAGCCTGACATAACAGTTGTGTCAGTTAGGTTTATTCTAAACTTTGTTTTTGGTATCTTTATTCTTTGAAGTTATAGTCGTTTCAATGTGTATTTACATCGGCGTTTTAAAATTCGGTCATGTTGCAAAGTCCCCCACAACATGCATGGGGACATTCTTAGTTTCATATGAAAGACAATATTGGCCTGGATTGCCAAGCGAATCATGCCAAATTGGCAAAAAGTTACTCAAATAAATTATTAGAAATATAAGCTACATTAAAGTGAGTTGTGCATAGAAGTGTATTTAGATGGGTTGATTTCATAAGAAGTTTTTAGAGAGCATGTAATTGTTTATTGTTCAATCATAAGCATGTGTCGCTGAATAATTTACTAGATCAAATAAAAGTCACAAATTACCTTTGAGTTAAAAATAGATCAAAGAAAATGAAGTTATCATGGGAGCAATGGTGTTTTTTTAATGTGCATTGTTTGGATGTGTAGCTATTCATATTGCTCTTTGTTTGGGTGATTGTAATTTTAGCTAGCCTCTGGCTAGCTTTGATTATATAATATTTTTGTTGGCCGTTTAAAAAAAAAAAAGGGTTAAGTCCAGGTTGACTCAAAATGTAGCCTTATTATGTTCTCAGTATTATGTTAATTTTTCCAGGATTGTTAAATAAAGGGTTATTGGATTTTAATAATACTAACTTTTATATATTGGTCGGGATTAATCCCAACTCAGCAAATATTTATGAACACTCTCAACTTTAAGCTTATTTTCCTACAATGATTCCTTACTAACTGAGAGTTAACACCGTTAATTTTTTTATGACGTGAACTATTTATATGGTCAAAAACACTAAGCTGAAAGTTGAAATCAACTGTCGGGTCCGTCAATCTAGAACTTCTTCAACCTAAAACCCGTCAATCTTCACATTCTAATTTGAATCACTTAATTCGTTAAAAGTAGATTTCAAGTGACGATAGATGCTAGACACTGTAAAATAACATAATAGAGGTTGGGCGGCGACAAAAGTAAAAAATCACTCAAAGTTAGCCCCATTTTATCAAATAAACTAACGGACATTAACTTTCAGTTAGTAAGAAATTATTGAAGAAAAATAAGCTTAAAGTTAAAAGTGTCTGTAAATATTTCCTTAGTTGGCATTAATCTCGGTCAATAAATGAAAATTGAAATTATTAGTTGGCATTAATATCGGTCAATAAATGAAAATTGAAATTATTAAAATCCAATAATCCTTAAATAAAACAATTAAGGGACTTTTGATTTTGCTTCAAACCCGGTCAAAATGTCTGACTCATTGACCCTATTGACCCTGTCAGACATTTTGGCCGATCAGGGTGTTTGATTAGCATCTGACCCGGTTCCGACACCACTGACCCATGCATATTTTTCCTCTTACCCGGTCAGTTTTAGAGAAGTGTATTAGAAAACTAAATGAAAAATAATCTCTTACTAACTGAAAATAGTAAATGATGACACGTGTGAAATTATACAGCAGTTGCCTAACAGGTCACTAGAATAAAAATGTATTTTTATCAAAATCACCTAAGTGTATTCAAACAGGTAATATCTGAATGACCCAAAAGCCAAAACGTAAGGCATGTTTGCATTGCATCGAAAAAAACTGAAATGGGTCAGTTTGATAAAAGCGTATCCAAATGGTCGTGTTGGGTTGACCCGAATTAGAGATTGCATGGGAATAGATTAAATTACACAAAAGTTGCACTAAACAACATATTATTTCCAACACACATTGCATTACAGAATGAATGGATCAGCAATATCTTTTTTCAGATTTCCTGGCTTGAGAGTATATGTGTATGAATAACCGAATTATAAGTATAATATATTGATTTTATAAGTAAAATAGGTTACATGTCTAAAAGTTATGTTCTATCTTTTTATAACAAACATATTAATTGCCTAACCCTTTGCAAACTAACAAGCTGCTTCTTTTTATTCACTCAAAGTTTATTAGATTTATTAAGTGAAACGAGCTTGAATCTACCAAATCTTAGAATAGATTAACCAGATTGAACAAGCTACATAAGCTAAAAAAAATAATAACTAAACCGTTTGTAACTGAAACCAGTTTAATATTGAGATCCAGTTTATTATGAAGATCTAAATATCAAACATCAGTTATAGATGTTTTCACCCAAACCCACCCAAATACATCCTTTGCTTAAATTAACCCAACTAGGGCACCTAAGACTAACAAAACTAATAAACTAAATACCCAAAATCTAGAACTTATGCCATTGTGTTCCCGAGTTTAGTTAAGAAGACAAAAAAATAAATAAAAAAACCTTTCTTTTTTCCTTTCTTTTTTCTTCTCTCCATTTCTTTCCAATTTGGAAATTTTAATTTTAGCATTTATTTTCCTTCAACTTCCCTTTTATTTCCTCCTTAATATTGAGTTCTCGAATTAAATAAATGGGAAAAAAAAAAGAAAAAACAGAAGTGAAAGGATATTAGCAAGAGAATAAAAATGAAGAAAAAGGAATTAACATAAATATTTTCCCCTAAACTTAAAGATCGCTTTGCAGTTGAATAACTAAAAAGGAAATGATGTATCCCACTAACTTTTGCGCATAATTATTTTCATAATAACATGACACGTGTCATCATCTCCGTTAACTTCTTCTAAAACTAATTATTGCAACCTTAACATGAAGAGAAATGATCATCCGCCGAAACTTTGACCTAAAAATACTCGAATAAAATTACTAGGGCCTTTTTATGTGAATGAACTTAAGATAAGTGTTCATTACAAGGATTTTTAGACTAATGTCTAAGATGGCATATCATTACTCTTTTATCAAGCATTGAAATTTAGGCTAAAGTCTAGGATGATATATCATTACTCTTTTGTCAAGCATTGAAAACTGACCATTTGCAACAAGTGACATTATAATGAAACAAGAATAAAATTCGCTGATTTAATCTCGAATCTCGACTCATCTGATAAATTTTCAGTGCCAGCTGGCCTACTGCACAATAGTATGACAGCAAACAATGTTCATATTATGTGTGTTCAATTCTATAGATTATAATAAAAAGATGCAGAACTCACACATTTGTTGGATCAATGGCAAGAGAAGCCTTCAACTTTGCAACCAAATGTGGTAATGCCTTGACATTTTCTTCAACTGACTGGTTAACACATGATTCCATATCCTTTGTTGCATCAGTCATCGTCTTTTGGAGCTTTGCAGACTCGAATTTGTCTTGGCAAACCATAAGCGACCGATTTAATCGTTCCTTTATTCAACAACAAAAGAAAGTTGAGGTTATATTAGAAATTTTTATGACTTTATTACATCAGATGACACAAAACAATGTGGTTGCAGTTCTTTCTGATAACTGCATAAAACCATATAGAAATATGCCCTGCAGCATAACATTTTGGAAATAGAAAACTAAAAATATCTTTTTCCTTGGGCTCATGGGGTCTGAATTTACAAAATCAAAATCCTAACCTATGTGACACACATTTCATCACTCAAACACGCCTTTAACAACTGTGTTTGGAGGTATGCAAATAAAATGATGTTGATAAGACACAAGTTATGTCACTCTGAATGATGTCTTTGATGTTACAACTTACAATTGGTTGTATTACCTATTAAGTGTGGAATCAGGTAGAAAATAATAAGAAGACTATGGCATATTGTAAGCACCTCGATTATATATGATTATTATCACACATTCATAATTAATATTGACATGTGATTTACAAGCATCAGGAAGATGATATGGAGTTGGGTAAATCATACGATTTTATTAAGTCGGGATCTACTAAACTTTAGCAAACAAGATACAAGTACTTAAATAGTTGTTTTCTTAAGTAGTTAACATTTAAAAGGCACATAGAGGATGATTGACTGATAGACTGCGTAAGTGCATTTGATGACAACATGGATAAATAATTGATGATCATGATAAACTAACATAACAGTTGGCCAGTGAGAGATGTATTGGTGCCCCAATAGCAGGTACACATGCAAGAAAAAGAAAATATAATCAATCTGTTAAAACACAACAAATGAACACCACAATGGACCCACAAGGGAGCAAGAATCCTCCAGAACATTAAACATAAAATTTTGGGAACTTGCAAACAAAGACCTTGTTACCCCCTTTCTTTCTTTAACCAAGGAGAAAAAAAAAAAGAAATGCTTGCTGCTTTCTATAGATTTGAATGTTTCCTTCAGCAACCAAAGAACAGATCAAACATTGATATCGATAAAGAGTGGAACTAGTTATTAAGTGGGAAATAATAATCACCAAATCAATATATAGATGGGAGTGGAATCATATATGTATAATCATCAAATCCAATATCAAGGGCCTGATGAAGCAAGGAAATTGTCTGCATATATGAGTTTATTGACCCCTAATGCATACGAATTATAGATTTTAACATAGCAAGTGAACATTTTCTTGCTTGCAAAATGTGAACCATGGGTATATATAGGACTTAATCCCCTGAGTCCTTACGCGCTAAAGCCCTCAATGACCCATCAAAAGGCTTGATGAAGGAGAACTAATTAGAAATTGATCAAACTTCATAGAGATAGATTCTAAAACATTCATCTATTCAAAGACGTAGGATTGAAAGTCGGACACCGGTGAAAAAAACCCAAAAAAAAGAAGACAAAGCACCTACCAGGCTAGTAGGCTACCATTGAACAACATAATTTACCCTAGTTGTAAGTAAAACCTTCATCAAATGACCAAAGGAAGATTGATGATGTAAATCTAAACATCACTATGATCATTACAAATCTCAATAAAATACAAGTGAACCTAAGACCTATTACATCTCTTAATCTGAATACAACATAAACAACCAAACTATCATCATCTCCTAAGATACAAATCATGTACCATAGCTACCACAATCAATATTAACCAACAAAACACACATCTATACTCCACAATCAAAATGAACAATAAGATGAATAGCATGAGACAACCTGAAACTTCGCCATTTCTCCTTCAACGAGATTCTGAGCTTGAAGAACAGGAATGCCGCAATTCTCAACACACATGCTTATATCATCCTGCTTCCTTCTCCTGTCAAAGCACTCATGCGCACATCTGAAGTACGCTTTCTGCACACACACACACCAACATTTTCACAATCAAACTTCATAAACACCTTCGCGTAATCATTTCGATCAGTTTAAGCATATGCACACACAGATACAATGAGGAAGAACGGTGGAAACCTGAAGAGTGAAATTGACGTGATCCTGAACAACAGAGAGCTGAGATTGAGCGGCGGAATTAACCTCGTTGAGCTTTTGCCTCAATCTATCTGTTACGATACGTTCCTCTGCTGCATCGATGTGATTCATGTTGAATTTTGTAATGAATTTTGTGATAATTTTTGGGGTTTAGCGAAGGGGTTTATCTAGGGTTTTTGTGGTGTCTTCTACGGTCTCCAGCGAGAACGATGGTGCCCAATTTTTTATTTTACCCCTTAAATTTGTACCTTAACTCCATTTTGACCCTAATAATTTTACAAGTTATAGTTTATGACAAATTAAATTAAAGAAAAATAATAGCATGCGTAAAAGCATTCAAAGCCCGTTTGTTAAATTTATGTGATTGTATTACTTATATTATATGATATTATTATAAGTGGTTGTAAATAAATGAGATAAAAAAATAATAATAAATATTTAAAAAGTATTATTTAGTTGAAAAAAAAGAGAAAATATAATGATTTTTAGTGTAGTTATATGGATAAAGATGAAAAATAGGTTGTGAATGCTCTAAATTTCATTTTTCATCATTTTAATTTTACTTTAAATATATTTTTCGTTTTTAAAATAAGAAAAAAACAAAAAAAAACTTGTTTTTTATATATTTAGTTTGTTTAAGTTTAAGTAACTTTGTAGTTTGTACTATAAATAAAGGATCAAATGCAGTAGTGGGCTTCAACTAAAATTTTGTTTTGCTTTTTGGGCTACGAGTACGGGCCACTGACCCACTGGGTGCCTCGGGCCCTCGGCCATGTTCCATGTGAATCTCTTAATGGGCTGGCTCTTGTTTGTTAGAAGAAAAGCCCGTTATGCTCTTACATTTACTTATTGACTATGGTTTTGGAAAAGATTAAAATTAAACAACTTGTTATCTTTCTACACATTCCGGCAATGTTTCTACTTTCGTTTGTTTGAAAGTTATATTCATTTGATTAGGTTTGAACACTATCAATAGCTGAACACCTATTTGTTGAATTGTTGCTGATTTTATTTGCTGGGACAAAGCTTATTCGCTAACCACATACGTGGGTTGTAAGATTGCTAGACACACACAAAGATCCTTACCATCCCTAAGAAGTGGTCAAAAAAGTAGTTGATGTTAATGTATCGTACTAATGTGTGATCAGTGCACTGATATATGTGGCAAATATCACATGACCTGATGTTGCATTCTCAATACATATGTTAGCGAAATATAGTTTGAATCAAACACATAGACAACGGAAAAGAATGAAACACATTATTACGGTATATTTGTGGAGACTTAGGTTTCATCTACCAGAAAAAATTTTCATTTTGGGTCGGCTAACATGGACCCGGTCAGCTGAAACAGAACGCCCATCAAACGGGCTGACCCGCTAACCGAATCAGGCAGTCAGCCGGATCAGCCCGATTAGCCGAAATCAAACACAACCTTAATATGTTGTATTCATTTTTGTCTTTTTTTTTAATCCTTAACTTTTTTAATCTTATTCCAATACTTTTATGTTTTTACAACTTGACCTCAATATTTTTTTTTACTTTCAACTTTTATCTCCTATATTTTTCATTTTTCACAATTTTTTTGTTCTACGGTTTAAAGTTTGCGGGTTAACTCACCTCAAATTGCGTGTTTAGTTCAAAGTTTTAACCATTATTTTTTCCCTGTTTAAAGAGAGGTCCATTGACCAGTGAAAAAATGGAAAAGCACATCATCGGCCCATCGACCCATGATTTGTGCATGTCATCGGTCCATTGACCAGTGATGTGTGCATATCAGTCCGTCAAACCCATGATTTGTTGTGATGATTTGACAGGGGAATCTGTGGTTTTGAGAAACAAAAGGTTGTTTAATGCAAAACCTATCAATGAGTCATCTTATGACTTTTTATAAGGAAGGTCGTAGCTTTTAATTCTCACGCAATATGATTCAATGAGCATGACTTTTTATAACAATGGGTCTTTAGATACCATCAGTATCTCCACAACCCGCAACCCGACCATCAAGACCCGCAACCCGACTAACAAGACGACAAACATCATCGTCAAAACTGGCATAACAAGTTCTATAACATGTCCAACAAGTTTACAAACAACGAAACTCACGAACACATTACAAATTCATGAAAAAACACATATCACTGCTACACGAAAGACACATCTAATATAGGTTTTAACAACTTACTATTGCAACTTTCAGAGCTTCACTTGTCTATCAAAGATCCAGCTGAACGGGATGTTAACGCTTTCTTTTGCCCTTGCTGAATTCCTTTCCTCAAGCCTTCTTATTCTCGGGGCCAGACCGCATACATAGTCTTGGGCTTTACGCCCTTCGCCAGAAAGCCCGGTTAAATCAGCCACCTTCCACCGACCAACCAAAAACTCCAAAATGTCTGCATAGTCTTTGGCAGTGTAGACCCCAAGTCGTTGCGCAACAGCTGAGAAATGGTCAAAGAGGTTATCATCACGTCCATCATACATCAAGTGTGCGGGCATGGAGATCTTTTTCCTCATCATGTCAGCAAAAGCAAGAACTGTACCATCCGGGTCTATCTCAAATAGTTTTTCAACTATTTTTGTGTAGGCGGTTTCGTGCCTTTTCTCGTCGGAGGCGATTGTCCCGCAGATTTGAGCCAGTTTTAAGTCCCCATGCTCCTTTGCGTGCCGGGCTGTGTTTCCATGAGAGATGAAGGTGGCACGTTCTTGAAATGAAGTGTAGATAAACCCAAGATATGGACTGTTTTCGGTCCGGGGGTCCTAAAAGGATAAGGTGTATACAAAAAACATAAATGTCAAGGCTTGATGATAAACTAGAGGTGGCAATTTCAATTTAGTTGGGAAGGGTCAAATTGGGTAAAATTCATGCAAAGAACCTACTATATATTGTTTCATTCAAATTAGATAATTATTGTAATAATCTATATATTGTAATCATATGTGACACATACATTATTCATACAAGAATAAAAATGAGTAAAAGTATCGGGTCAACTTGAACTGGCCCAGCCCATTTTGACCATATCATATAATTTCCCATTTTGACTTGTTACTTGACCCACCAATTTTGCCACCTCTAATACCAATGCTAGAAGAAAAAAGATAGAATACAGGATTCATAACTTAAAAAACTAATAGAGAAAAGAAAAATTCACTATTTAAATACGTTTTTTCTACTGGGTCATCGGGGTAAAATTATATAAAAACTACGCTGAAAAATAAATCAGCTAAAGAGTATGTGTCGAAAGTCACTCAAAGTGCATTGTTAATGCAAATCTACAAAATCAATTTATAGTAAAATCAGAATACTATAACAGTATAACTGTATAATACATTTTCTGTGATCATATATAAAACACAAATTATTTATGAAAACTACACAAAGTTGGAGAAAAACTGACCAGCCAGCCCATTTCACCCAATACGAAAATCTTATCGGCTAACCGGTTTGAACAGAACCTATTATGAGCCCTTACCCGCATGCTATGAAGAAAAAACAGAGATCAAAATGAACATACCATTCCAGACCCAATGAGGTATTGAATTGTTTTCTGAATCTGCCTCATGTCGACACGCCCAGAAAGATAGAGATACTGGTGGAGAAGATCACCATGCCTGTTTTCTTCAGCGGTCCAAGCCCTGGTCCAGATAGCCCAAGATGTCGGGCTAGCCCCCGTCTCATCGCGCACACCATCTAAAGTATTAAGCATTGTTTGGTAGGTAGGCAGAGCCTCTTCTGTGATCATATCTCCAACCAAAACAACAAAGTAATCATCTGGGATCTCTTTAGCCCGAGCCCTTAATTCCTCCACTTGTTCCATGAATCCATCAGATGCAGGATCGGGTAGGAAGTCCTGTGCTTGCCAACATTTCTCCACAGGCTTTAGGTGCACCAATATGTTCTCATCAGCCCACCCTTCCATTGATTTGAAAATCTCTATCTTTTGTGGTGGCATAGAGTGTGTCACCTGTTGGTGAACCTCTCTTGGAGGGGTAAACGGCTTTTTGGTAGTTTCAACCCTGTGTAATGTAAAAGAAGAGGACTTATAAACTTAAACTCACATATTCAAAACTGTCACTTAGAAAGAGACAGACCCTATGAAGAGTAAAGTACATTCATGACTCATAAAAACAGAATAGAACCAAAGTAATAAACATATATCAATAGAATAAGTGATAACACATTCAAGCAAGTAGGGAAGTGAAACGCGAAAATTAAGGATCAATCAGGAAGTTAATAGTGCAAGTAAAAACAGTTAAACTAGTTCATAAAAAATACGAAAGTTTCGATGGTGGGATTATCAGCAATTTATCATATTTGAGGGCTTCTTGAAGTAGCTAGCTGATATAACTACCAAGATAAACAATCCACATAAGTTCAAACTCACACCACCTAACTATATAAGGGAGGTTGTGTGATGAAAAAAGCAAACTAAAAACAAAAATTTTAAAGAAAAAATAAACAATCCCATGACAAGGAAAGATTAATTCATTTGAAGATGCTTTGTTTATTAATAGTAGTAACAAATACCACATGATACAGCTTAAATATGTGGATGAAGAACACAGCCCAAATTGCCAACCCTAAATGATCATGTGAATAACAATACTGAAAGACACATCTAGAAAATGATAGAAGATTACATTCTGGGCCAACTGACATCTGAGTAAGACAGATAAAGACTTTAGAGTTTCTTCAAAGAAACTCAAAATCCAAAAGGGACCAAATTAATCCCAAAACACAATCAATTTTCCAATCAATATCATCAAAACAGTAACATCTTCAAATGAATTTGCCCTTCACCTTCAAATATTCAGAGAAAATTTTACTCACAACCTTTATATTCTATATAAAATCAACTGAAAACATCAATACGAGTCCAAATTAGGAAATTTATAACGTTCCAGTTTAGTATACAATTTATAGATTTTCTCTTAAAAAAACCCAAAATTCAAATGGACCAAATTAACACCAAAATGAAGTTAGTTTCCCAATCGCTATCATCAAAATAGTTACATCTTCAAATGAATTCACCTTTCAGCTTCATATACTTGGGGGAAATTTTGGTTAAATTAGGAAATTAATAGGGTTTCAGTTTAATATATTATTAAGCAAGCAAAACATCCATCATACGATTCACACCTCTTTCATCATCCAAACATAAAAAACGATCACAAAACAACAATATTTCAATCATCACGATTAAAATACACACATCAACGTCATATAAACCTCAATCGCAATCAGTCAATCACGACATCCCGTTGTCGTATCCGCCACCTAAATCCACCATAACTTCCGTGTAGAAATCAAATTAGCAACAACACGACTCATTTCGCGGCATCAAAACACATGAGAACATGAAAAAAACACACGTATTGGATGAAAAACCACACGAATCGGTACTCACTTTGCGGTGGAGGATCCGAGGGTGGAAGCCATGGTGAATTTGGGAGATCTGAACGGTTTTGATTGGGGAAAAGCGAATGAACGATACATCTCTGATTGTAACGTCACAGGATTAATCCGAAGGGCCATGATTGATGATCTTCTTCTTCAATATCTTCTTGTGTGTGTGAAACTGTGTGTGTGTGTGAGTGAGTGAGTGTGTGTGCTTGTTGTCGAACAGTTGTTGAGGTTATGTTTCATCCACACAAGTGAGAAAGAAATAGAGTAGCAAACCCAAGGTTTATAAAGAATCTATGTGCCATATTCCATATATGCCCTTCTACTTGTTTTTATCCACGTTTTTATCCTTGTACTTTTATTTTCTTTACACTTTTGCCCTTTTTAATTTTTTTAAAATAGGTTATAATCTACTCTATGTGATCACGGTTTTTCTTAAATGATTTCTGATTTACTTTATTACCTATCACTTGTATGATTTAAGTTCTTGATCTTTAAAATGACGCCTTGTCAATTGTCATTCCAATTGTCTTTTTGAATCTTTTTTTTCACTTATATTTGAAATTTTGCAGGATTAAACGTTTAACTTGTTAAATAAAAGAGATGTGTTTTGCCGATAAGATAACTTAAAAAAAACTAGTTTTTCATTTATACATTACCTATCACTTGTAGGATTTGAGCTTTTGATAATTAGTATGAAAGAAAGGCGTCTTACCAATTGTATTTGAAACCTTGTTAACCATTTATGCTTGAAATTTACTGGATTTTAACTCTCGACAATGTACTTTAGCAACGGGATATTTTATAGAAAAGTTGTTTTCTATTTAAATGATACTTTTTAGGACAACCAATGTGGAATGTTGTACTACATACAATGCACAAATGTACCATTGAAATTTATATCTTGAGTGGAAAATTTTTTTAGCAAATAGACAATACGAATTATGTTGTACAAGTGTTTTCGTTTGTTTCAGATAATTTTTTGGATTGAATATTATATTTATGTGTCATTTAATAAATTATTCAAGTGTATTAGGAGACAAGTGACATGAGTCCTATTCTTATTGATGTGTTTTCTTGAATTGTTGTATAAAATCATGTTAAGAACATGAAATCGTGACTCACTAAGGGTGTTTGAAGTGATTATTGCAATGTTAAATAGTTGGTATCATATAATTAAAGTTGTGCTAAGCGTATCACATCCTTTTTATTTTCACCCATTGCAGCTCCCCACTCTCCCACAATTATAAAATCCTCCACGTTTCACACTAAATAAAATATTAATTAATCGAGTTTGATATTTTAAAAGGGGAGTATGTTAAAAAAAATCTAGGGAGGAGTGTGCACTTTAGCTTATGCCTATAAGTTATATGTTTATCATCCTTTTTCCTTACCATTATTGTATCATGTCACCTCATTTAAATATTATTTATTTGAGAAACAAAACTCAACAATATGTATAATCTTATTACTTTGTAATGGGATTATACATTTATATACTACTGTTTCACAATAAATTTAACCGAATTGTTTATTTTTACTAGTTAATCTTTAATTGTTTATTCATCAATTTTGTTAGCTTGAAGATGGTCCCACATTCATTCTATGGGCAACGCCCACATGAAACACAAATCCATCAATGAAGTGATAAATGTCATGCCAAATATCGAGCAAATTGGCATTAAAAATAAATAATCTATTAATTTTATAGTTACCTCACAAATGAATTTTATTACGGTGTAGAACCATAATTAAAAAAATAAATCAATAAATATATAAAACCTCAAAGATTATCAAGCAATTTATTACAAATAAATATTCATTGATGTATTTATGATAAATTTGGATAAGTTATTTGTAAAATTAAAATTTTATAATAAAAATGAGGGGTAAAAATGTAATAAAGTATAAAGAAGGGGGCCCCAAATGGGTTGTTGCGTGAGGGGGAAACGGCCAAAACCCAAGCAAGTAATGAGGGGGTGGCCAACAACGCATATAGCCAATGAAAGTGACTTAAATGTTACACTTGGCACCCCTTCTCATTCTACTATTTGCCAAATCACCCCTACACTTTCGATGCATCTAACCTTGATATCATCGAAACTTATTTTCTATTTTCATTTTATTTATTGATTATTTATGATTTATGACTCGTCAACCACATATCCTATACTTGCATTTGCCCCACCAAACTGAAATATTAATGTTTCCTTTTTCGGGTCAATTTTTTCTTCTTGTATAAAGAATTGATATAAATGAATTGAACCACATTAAAGATTACAACATTTATTTTGATGGGATTTAATATATATATATATA
>BJCM01084799.1:0-11208 GCA_018326385.1 Flaveria bidentis
GTTATGTTTTAAGTTTTTGATAGCATGTTCTTCCATATAAATAGATCCTTGTTTTGGGTTTTGCTTTAACATATGTATATGATACATAAACTCACGTTTTAATAATAACTCCGCTGCGTTTTTTCATGTTAAATGGTTAATATGACTTTGGTAAGAATCTACAAAACCCAACAAGATGAGTAAGGATGTGTCTACTCCAAAGGGCAAAACAGATAAGAAAAACATTGCCTAGAAGTACAACAGTGATTGGAACATGTTTATGGTAAAGAGGATCTCTGGGATGGTCCAATTCTTTACAGAGTACTCTGCTCTAGTAAATGCCTTGGAGATTCATGACTTAAAAAACTAGCTCAATTAGAACTAATCAATCACAAAGCTATGTTCAGAGGCTATGAGTTTGAAGGAATACTTAGAATGTTCAGGAGAACTGACAACTTCAAGTCTCTGAAAGCCATATGCATGAGGAAAAACAGATCATTCAAAAACCCTCTAGAGAAGAGACAAACAAAACCAGCAGAAGAGGTAGTGTTTCCGAAACTGAGAGTGAAACCTACAGAGTCAATAAAAAGAAAAATGGTAGACGACACTCATTCCTCAATACCAATCTCCAATGTTTACTATGATGAGAAGACTTATGAGTTGGTGATTGAGAGGAAGTGGGGTGGGAAAGAAGGTGTAGAAATCAGATTGATTAGTGGTATGAAGTGAGACTATTAGATCAATCATACATACACTATATCTTCACCAGGCACTTCAAAGAGATATCCAACAAACTTGGTAAAGAAGATATGCACTTCTTTCTAAAGTGCATCAAGATACTAAAGATGGCATATGACCAGATCTTTCTATATACAAAGCATTTATGAGTTTATTCTTGCATTAAATGTTTATTGATTGTTTGTTCCCGCCATTCAATCTCTGACTTGATCACTATAATCGATCCTAAGTGAGATTCTCATTCTCACAACCTAGTCAAAGAACAAGAAGATAAAATGGATATAAGATGAAGGAGATGATGTTCTTGAATGGAAGTCTCCAAATAAGAAGACCTCAAGCTTGTATACCCACAAGCTCTTGCCAACCACCTAACATGTTAGGAAGTTAAACACCAATTCTCTTCTCCTTTTAACATAGCTGAAAAACAGGAAACTTGAACTCGAAATACAGCCAAGTAAAACGAATTTTTCAGCCAAGAGAAAAAGGAATAGAGAGCTTTTGCATGTGTGTGTGAGAGAGAGTGTTAGGATGGAGTGCAAGAGTCTTAAAGTCTTGTATTAAAACATGACAAAAGGAATCACAAGAATAAACCACAAGGTGCGGCCAAAAATTTTGAAATGGGTTCACACCGATTTAAATTTTATAAACTTTACACTCTTTAATCCATAAGTTTATAAAATTTAACCCCTTTTAATTTTACCAAGTCTAAAGTAATGGAAGACTAGTTTACTTCATTCACTGCTGGAAAGGACTAGCATATCCAGAACCTTCTACTTCTGGAGAATGAGATTGGAAACCACAACAAACCGCCAAAGCTGTGAACTTTGGATGAATACCTACAGTGGAAACTACGGTTTGAAATCTACTTGAATGGAGTTGACCCAAATCTTTGGACATCCATTGAGACTGGTTACATGGTACCAGTTAGTGTTAATGGAGTTAAATTGACTTTGGGAGGAATGAGTGAATCTCAGAAGACTTTGCATAATGCTGAAAAGAAAGCATATGCCTTGTTGACTCAGTCTATACCATGGAAAAGAGATGCAAAGGAAATACAACTCTAAAAGAACTGAAGGAAAAAGCTCTTAAGAAGGAATTTGACAATTTCTCTCCAATTGGGAATGAGAGATTGGATGATATCATTGATCGATTCTATCATCTGATGAGTGAGTTGCACACTCATGGCGTGACCACATCCATGGAAATAAAGTCTCTAGTTTTGCTGATGGTCTGCCAAAAAAATGGGATCCATTTGTGTTTAATCTGAGACAAAACGACACTCTTGCTACTTTAGACATAAATGATTTTATTTTGAAGTTAAAGGAGGAAGAACTATGTATGAAATACAAGTCAAAGAAAGGATCCTATGTTCAAAATCCTACACTATACAATTCAGTTCCGACTCTGGTTGTTTCAGGCGCACCACTACAAACGGCATTTGTGTCTAGCTCTTCTGCTCCTTCCCAAAGCAGTGCATTAGGAACCGTAACGTCAGGGTCATCTGGAACCCAATACATAGTTCCTGAGACAAATACTACCAAGTTAAAGACCGAGAATCTTGGAAATGTCACCGTGGAAGTTGCTAAAGAGCACATGGACCTTCTAGTTGTTGTTGTTCAATCTTATGATGGATTAGTTGCTGGTAAGATTGGAAACTATCACCTTGCTGACGAGGACTACGAGCAAGTTGATGAAACTGAGCTAGAACGCATGGATATTATGTGGGCCTTGGCTAGTGCTGTTAGAAGAACCAAGAATTTTGTTTAAAAGACAGGGCAAAATTTGGTTGCCACTAAAGATACGACATTTGGATTTGACAAAACCAAAGTCACATGCTTCAATTGTGGTGAAAAGGGGCACTTCAAACGTGAGTGCGTAAAGCCAAAAAAGATAGGAAATGGTAATCCTTTTCCTACATTCAACCGACAAGACAAGGATAAGATTGGAGCTTCATCTTCAAGTAAAGAGTCTAAGGCTTTGGATGCTCAAGGTGATTAAGGACAAGACTGGTCCTTCCGATTCATTTCCGAGGGTGAATCAAACATTGCATTAGTTGATACATTGGATGATGGATCTGCTAGTGAAGGAGACATCATAGTTGAGCATACACTTTCAGATATCGAAGAAGCCATAGATGTCATTGATCATTTGGTTGAAGAAGAGTTTAGAGCTACAAACTCAAAATCTATAGTCACTAAAGAGTCTGACACTGCTTTGATGGCTCATTCATCTAGCTCTACATAGGTATATTCTAAAGACTAATTATTTAAAAAACATGCATCTACTGAATGTGATAAATTTTGGGAAAGCATTGATTTAAAATTTGCTAGGTTGTTAGAACATAATGATAATCTAGTAAATGATTTACAACTCTACATTGAAGCAAATAGTGTTTTAAAACAAAAAGAGTGCAACATCAAAGAAAAGATAGAACTATTGGGGAAACAACTAAGGGAAACCAAGGTTGTTGCCTTAAATCAATCAAATGACATAAAGTTCTATTTAAATTATTTGGAGGAAACTAAAAAGGAAAAAGAAGTTTTGAAAGTTGAAGTTGAATCATTAAAACAAAAATTGCATAGTATGGCAAGTTCTTCTCACATAGTTCAGAACCTAGTGAAAGAACAAAATGATGGGGAAGGTCTGGGTTATAAGGTAGTACCGCCACCACATGCAATCCTTTTAAATACTAAATGTAGACCAATTAATTATAACCCAGTAAAGGATCATGTGGTGTCTACTCCTTTGGTCAGTGATCTAGATTCTACGGGTAAACTTATGAAATCTGTCAATAAACAGAAGGATTCTACTTTTGGATCAAAAGATAAGATACATGTTGAGGATTTGGGTGATAAAATTGAAAAGGCTAAATTAGGGTCAGGTTTACAAACATCTATTTCAGAACCTAAAAGGTCTAATCCAATGAACGTTAAACGTGTTAATGATCAAAGTCCTAATAAAATGAAAGTGAAAGATGTTCAAAATGTCAAAAAAAATTAAGTTTGTTAAAGAAGGTGAAACATCTAAAAACAAAGAGAAACAACCTAACCGAACATATTTCAAACCCCAACCAAACTCAACCCCACATCAAAACTTTCCTCAAACTGTCGAAGGGAGACCATGCTACAGTTGTGGAAAACCAGGAAATATCTCTCCAAATTGTCCTTATTATCAGACACGTAAAAATAAAATTGAACTTTTTGATGAAAAACCAATATTTTCTTAAATCAGATCTAATACTCATCCTAAGGTTGCACCTAGGATTATTAGTGAACCTAAACTTCAAACCATAAGCCAGTCTTCTGTTTACCAGAAACAAGACTTACACAAAAATCTTTTATGGAAGAAAAAACAAGTAATGTGTCTATTAGTGAGAACCAAGAAGAAGAAAGATGTGTTGTCATCCTCTAATGGACAGTAGGTTAAATTCATGATGTGTGGTACCTCTGGGACACCCAAGCTAGTTAAGGCTTGGGTTCCGAACCTGAACTAATCAATTCCTTTCTATGTGCAGGGTGTCCGCTACAACGCTATCACTAATACCTGGATTATTGATAGTGGGGCTTCCAGGCACATGATTAGGAAATCATCTCTCCTTTTCAACGTCAAACAAATTAAAGGGGGACATGTATCATTCGCTGGGAATAAAGGAGGTTACATCACTGCTCAAGGCGAAGTGGGAAACGAGAAAGTGAAGTTTGACTAGGTCAACTACGTTTTGTGTAGATACATGTGTACCTAGTTTATGAGCTTAATGTAAATGTCTTTCATGTATGTAATTAATGGGTTCAATGATATATAATATGTGGTTGATGTTTATATGTTTAATATTTCATAGTATTATTGTGTGTTAAAATATAATGAACTTACTATATAGGTTTGAGGTTGTTATGCGTGGTTCTTAGTTAATAATGATTGAGAAATGTGTTCAAACCAAGTCGGATGAGTCTTTATGCAAATGGGACATACTAATGGACCATACGCATGAATACATCATTCTCATGGACCAGTCGCATGACTAAACCAGGAAACTGGATCAGTCACACCATTGAGACATAAGATTGACTTAGTCGCACGACTGAACCTTTAGTCGTGCGTATGGATCAATCGCATGATTCAGTCGTATGACTGAACCATGCTAATGGTTCAGTCATACAATTGGAAACCCATAACCTATATATACCACTTAATTCGTGGAAAAACAGAAGAATTCGAAACACTTGCTACTCTTATGAACCCTAGCCATCTAGAACGTCCAAGGAAGCCTGCCCAACTTCATAGATCATTCCTGATCGATCTCTATTGTTCAATTAGTTTCAATCTTATATCGATCGGTATTTGTTCTCACTGATTGGATTGCCAATCATATAAGATTCCACACTATTTGATTGGGTATAAACGTATATTTGTCGATATTTCGTACGTACACGGTTCTAACAAGTGGTATTAGAGCTTTGGCTCTTGATTTTGCATTTGATTCAATTAGAATTTTGTCAAAACACACGTTTTAACTCAAAAGAGTCATCTTTTTTAGTCCACTGGTATTTTTTGACATTTCCAAGCATTAAAGTTGAAGTTTTTCGTCATACGGTAGATTAGGGTTTCTGGGTAAATTGTAATTAGTGTCTAAGTGTCAAAAATTCGATTTTTCCAAACACAGTAGCCTTCAGTCGCACAAATAGCTAATTCGTATGATTGAACTCATTCGCACACTCCATCCGCATGACTGAACTCAATCGTATCCTTCATTCACAGGACTAAACACTTCAGTCGTTTGAGTCCATTCGCCTTGTTCATACACACGACTAAACCAATCGCACGATTGAATTCATTTGCACTCTTTAATTTCTTGAGTGATCCATACACATTGTCCATTCGCATGATTGAAGTTGTCCTGTTCTCAAAGTACAAAGTTCATACAAATGGAAGATCATTTTCAGCATTTAGTGTCAGGAAGGTCTCATGTATCCAGAACCATCTGCTTCTGGAGAATGAGATAGGAAATCAAAATAAACTGCCAAAGCTTATAACGTTTGATGACTATCCACAATGGAAACAACGTTTTGAGATTTATCTAAATGGAGTGGATCCTAACCTCTGGACTTCCATAGAGACTGGTTACATGGTACCACTAAGCGCAAATGGAGTAAAGTTGACGATAGGTGGAATAAACGAGGCTCTGAAGATACTCTTCAATGCTAAGAAGAAAGTCTATGCCATGCTGACTCAGTGAATCCCGAAAGACATCTTTCACCAGTTTTCTGAGAACAAGCAGGCCAAAAAGTTGTGGGAGGCATTAGAGAAGAGGTATGATGGAAATGTGATGTTAAAGTCACTTAAGGCTAAAGCTCTAAAGAAGGAGTTTGATAACTTCTCCTCAATTGGGAATAAGAGCTTGGAAGACATAATCGACAGATTCTACCATCTGATGAGTGAGTTACACACTCATGGTGTAACAACGTCTATGGAAGATAAAATTTCAAGCTTTGCAGATGGTTTGCCTGAAAAATGGGATTCATTTGTGTCCAACCTGAGACAGAATTATATACTTGCTACATTGGACATAAATGACTTCATCTTGAAGTTAAGGGAGGAGGAACTGAGGATGAAATACAAGTCGAAGAAAGGATCCTATGTTTAGAATCCTCCACTCTACAAATCGGTTCCCAATCCAACTGGTTCAGGAACACCACTTCAAACAACTACTTTAGGACAAGAAATGTCTGGGTCATCGTCTACCCAATATATTGTGCTTGAAGCCAATACAACGAAGCTGAAGACCGACAATCTCGATAATATCACAGTGGAGGTGGCAAAAGAGCACATGGATCTTCTAGCAGCAATGGTTCAATCGTATGATGGTTTAGTTGCTGGGAAGATCGGAAATTGTCATCTTGCAGATGAAGACTACGAGCAGGTTGACAAGAACGAGCAAGAGAGGATGGATATCATGTGGGCTCTAGCAACTGCAGTTAGACGAGCTAAAAAGTTTGTTAAGTAGACGGGTCAGAATCTTGGAGCCACAAAAGATACGACCTTTGATTTCGACAAAACCAAGGTCACCTGCTTCAATTGTGGTGAAAAGGGGCATTTTAAACGTGAATGTGTGAAGCCCAAGAAAACAGGAAATGGTAACCCATTTCCTACTTTCAACCGTCAAGACAAAGACATGGTTAGAACTAGTTCTGCAAATAAAAAGACTAAAGCACTAACTTCCCAAGGTGATGAAGGACAACACTGGTCCTTTCGATTTGTCTCTTCTAGAGGATCAAACATTGCTTGTGTAGAAGCATTGGATGATGGGTCTTCAAGTGAAGGTGAGATTGCAGCAGAGCAAGCGATGTCAGGTACAGAAGAAGCTGTGAACGTGGTAAACCACTTGGTTGAGGAAGAGCTCTGAGCTTCAAGTTCAGAATCTCCAACAATAGAAGATTCTACCTCTGGATTGATGATTGATTCAACTGACTCCTCACGGGTAAGTTCTTTAGATCAACTATTTAATAAATATGCTTGTTTCGAATATGAACAAGTTAAGGAAAGCATAGACTTAAAATTTTATAGGTTATTAGAACAAAATTATAACTTAGTAAATGACTTACAAGTCTGCACTGAAGCAAATCATATTTTAAGACAAAATGAGTGCAGTTTTAAAGAAAAAATAGAACTTTTGGGTAAACAACTAAGGGAAAACGAGGTTGTTGCCTTAAATCAATCTAATGATATAAATTTTTATTTAAATTCATTAGAAGAAAACAAAAAGGAGAAAGCAGTTTTGGAAGTCGAGGTTAATTCATTAAAACAAAAACTGCATAGTTGGGCTAGTTCTTCTCACATAGTACAGAACATAGTGAAAGAACAAAACAATGGGGAAGGTTTTGGATACAAAATAGTGCCACCATAACATGAGCTACTTTCAAATACAAAATGTAGACCAGTTTATAACAATCCAATTAAGGATCATGTGGTGTATACTCCTCTAGTTAGTGATCCTGATTCCACAGGTAAGCCTGTGAAATCTGACACTAAATAGAAGGAGGCTACTTTGAAATCAAAAGGCAAGATGCCCATTGAGAACTTGGATGATGCATTTAAAAGGGCTAATGTAAGGTTAGGTTAACAAAAGTCCATTTCAGAACCCAAACTGACTAAACCAGTTAACCACACACATGTTAGTCATCAAAGTCCAACCAAAGGGCATGTTAAAGATGTTCAAAACGTCAAAACAATTAATTTTGTTAATAAAGGTGTTACATCTAAAATAGTAGCGACAAAACCAAACTTGAAACACCTCACACCTTCACTAAACCTAACATCAAATAAAAGTTTTCTCAATCTATAGAAGCAAGATCTTGCTACAGTTGTGGAAAACGAGGACATATTTCTCAATATTGTCCTTACAATCAGACACTCAAAAAGAAAATTAAACTTTAGGACACACAACCAAGTTCTTCTAAAATAAGATCTAACACTCCACCTAAGAGTGTTAGTGTACCAATAGTACAAACAATAAGTCAGTTCTATGTTTACCACAAACAGGCCTTACACATAACTGGCTTCTGGAAAGAAAAATCAAGTATAGGGTCTGATAGTGAGAATGATAAGAAGAAAGATATCCCCTCAGCCACTAAAGGACACTGGGTTGAGTTTATTATGTGTGATTCCTCTAGGTCACCCAAGCCGGTTAAGGCTTGGGTCCAAAATATGAACTAACAAGTTTCTTTGACTGTGCAGGGTGTCCTCTATAGCGCTATAACTAACACCTGTATTATTGATAGTGGGGCGTCCAGGCACATGACAGGGAATTCGTCCCTTCTTTTCAATGTCAAACAAATCAAAGTGGGACATGTTTCATTTGCTGGGAACAAAGGAGGATAAATCATAGCACAAGGCAAAGTGGGAAATGAGAAAGTCAAGTTTGACAAGGTCAACTACGTTCAACAACTACAGAACAACTTGCTTTTTGTTTCCCAAATCTGTGATAAAGGATTCAAAGTTGTTTTTGACAACAAGAAGTGTTACATGTTGAAGAAGGACTATATGATTGAGGAGGATAAGGTTCTCATGTCAGCTTCAAGATATAACGAATTGTATGTCTTGGATCTATCAAAAGCATCCATAACTAATCACACAGTTCAATTCTTCTTATTAAAGGAAACTGAGAGAGACACGGTCTCATGGCATAGGAAAATGGGACACATCAATCCCAGAAAGAAGATTCACTTGATTCAGAATGATCTAGTGAATGGTGTAAATGTTAAGAACTTCTAGCTTCCAAACTTCTACATAACTTGCAAGAAAGGTAAACAGACCAAGAAGGCTCATAAGGCAAAGAAAGTTAACTCTATAGATATGCCTCTTGAGCTTCTGCACATGGATATGTTTGGCCCTGTTAGAACAAAGAGCATTGCAGGAGATCTGTATTGCTTTGTAGTAATAAATGATTACTCAAGATTCTCTTGGGTGATGTTTTTAAAAGCCAAATCAAAAACCTTTGAATCATTCAAACATATGGTAACAACATTGGAATCACTCTACAAGCTGAAAGTTAGGTGCCGGACCGGTGAAGGGGTCACTTATAACACAACAAGACAAAGAGGAGATTAACCAAACTTAATCAAATAATAAGACTGGATTAACCACAAGTATGACACTAAGAAAACAAGTAATAAGTAAGAGACAAAAAAAGAGAACACAAGTGTTTGGTTTTCAAGAATGCAGTATATTGCTTTCTCAAGTTCTATTACAAGTGTTACAAAATGGAAAGATACAAGAACAAGGAATACCTATACTACATACTATAGCCGGCTATACTTTGATAGCCAGCTGGATACAATTGACTAGACACAAACAAAATCAATTGTAGATTCAAAAGGCAGATTGGCTTTTGACTAGACTATGACATACCATAGCTCACATCCTTATCTATTACAAAAATAATAAAGTACATGAAGTAGAAAGTTTACAGACTCAAGACCTCAATGTACAGTTACCAAAATCATGGACCTTTTCACCAACTCATGTAAGTTGGTGACTTTACAGAGGCTTCAGAAGGCTTTGTCTCTGACATAGCTTTAGATTAGTTGAAACAAAGATGATGTCATCCACATACACTTGAACTAGCAATAAGTTATTTCCCAGTCCTTTGATGAAAAGAATTCCATCTATAGTACCTCTCCCTTCTCCATTTTTGCATTGATACTCAGATAGTGTCTCATATCACTTCTTCTGTGCCTGATGCAACCCATAAAGAGCTTTGTCAAGCTTGCAGACATAATCAGGATGATCAGGATCTACAAAACTAGGTGGTTGTTTGACATACACTTCTTCATAAATCATTCCATACAGAAAAGAACACTTCACATCAAGCTGAAAGACCTTGATGTTCTTGGATGCAGCAAATGCCAGGAATATTCTAACAGCTTACAGTGTTTCCACTAGAGCAAGGACATTAGTGTAGTCAATCCTTTCTTCTTGTGTTTATCCTTGAACAACTAGTCTAGCTTTGTTTTTGATGATGAGGCCTTTATCATCCTTCTTGTTCCTAAACACCCATTTGGTTTTAATGGTAGTCTTCCCATAAGGAAGAGGACAAAGGTTCCAAACTTTCTGCCTTTTGAATTGAAGCAACTCCTATTGCATAGCTTCAACCCAACTTCCATCCTTTAGAGCCTCATTAGCTTTCTTTGGCTCTATCTATGATAAGAAACATGATATTTGCTTCATGGGTTTGTCCTCTTGTTCTTACCTCTGTGACAACATCTCCAATGATGTTTGTAGTGGGGTGAGACTTGTGGATCCTAAGCTGAGGGATCACAAGAAGTTGTTGAGAAAGATCTAAATTAGAGAAATTTAGATCTGGCATAGATGTTTCTCCCACTACATCAGCATACTTATCAAGAGAAACTTGATCCAAGCTGTGTGTGACATCATTGATGTTATAATCTATGGTGTGGTTATTGGCATCACGAAATTCTTGATCATTGTCACCACCACCATTGTTGTCTTCCACAATTAAGGTATTCTTATCTGGTTGTAGAGCCTTTGAGCTAGAATTTGAAGGCACCCCAGATGTATCAGCTGAATTTGTCATTGTAATGCTGATAGAAACCTCATTTGTAGTAGTTCCAACTAGAGTTGAAGATGTATGACTTGAAGGTCTTCTTAGCTCAAATCATGGATCAAGATCACCTGTATTTAGATTTTCTATAGATCCTGAAACATTCTCACAAGATTTGTTAAAACAGTAGGTAACTAAGTCAAGATAAAATAGCCAATCAGGACCAGAACCAGCTACACAGGGTGTGTGTTCATTGAAAGTCACATTGGCTGACTCCTCAATAATTCTAGTTCTGAGATTGTATACTCTATAAGCCTTAGCTTGAGAAGAGTATCCAATAAAGTGTCCATCATTTGATTTCTCAGCAAACTTGGCAATTTGATCTTTGGTATTCAAGATGGTGCAAGGACATCCAAATGACTTGACAAAACCAA
>BJCM01084800.1:0-12311 GCA_018326385.1 Flaveria bidentis
TGAAGACAAAAGTCTGAAGACAAAGTCTGAAGACAAAGTCTGAAGACAAAGTCTGAAGACAAAGTCTGAGGATGGAACGGGGCGGTTACTTGGCTCTTTTTGGATGGCATTCCCTTGTTTAATATTTTTGCATTGTAATGCGAACAAACGATATTTTGTAACGAATGTTGCATTAATTTGCAAAAGCATTTATAATGAATTGAAAATGTTTGTTTTAATGTTTCCTCTGCAATATTTTATTTAAGTTACTGTAAATATATGTTTGATGTGCGATGATTGGCCAGCTATATGCGTCCCAGGAACGGGGCCTTACAAGTAGATATCAGAGCCAAAGTTTATGTGAAATGGGTAAATTTTCAAAAGAAACCTAAACTTAAACTGAAAAAGGGCCTTACAAGCTGAAAAAGGGATGCCAATCCGAGTAGCTGCGTGCCATCAGGTATTTTTTTTAATGATTAACCAGCATTATGTGTGCATGTTATGTGATTTGTATTGTGTGTTATTAGTAGATTTAGATACTAATGTAGTCAGGATAGGAAATGCTTGGGGTATGAAGAGTAAAGTAAGTGGCTTTTCACAACTGGTCACTGTAATTAGGGACTTACTATATTTGACATAAACTACGTTATTCCCTTGAATGACCATGTTGGTGTTTGAATCTTATAGTTTGTTAGAGGATGGCTGGTGGTAGATCATCAAAGGCTTCACGTGGTGGAGGTCGTGGTGGATGTGGTGCTGAACCACGGGCTACAAGAGGAAGGCCTAGGGCCAAAAAGGTGGTTCATGAAGAACACAAGGCCCCTCACCCAGAGGGAGGAGATGAGAGTGCTAACTTATGAGCCTCAGTGAAGGAGGTTGTTGTGGAAGAGGTGCATCAGGTCATGCAGACGGTTGTCTCTATTGATGAAAAAGAAGAGGAGGGAGGAAAGGAGTAAGCCTATAGGTGAAAGAGGACATCTCGAGACTGAGACGGTTGTCTCTATTGATGAAGAGGAAGAGGAATATCCTGTGCCTGAGGCAGCACAAGGCTGTAACTATCTGGCATTTATGAGATGCAAACCCCGACTTTTGATGGAAATGGCATCGTTGTTGCTGCTCACCCATGGGTGAGAGAAATGGAGGATGTACTTGATATCTGCGAGTGCCGAGAAGATCAGAAGGTGAAGTTTGCGGCCCACTCGTTTGTGGACTCGGCTTTGTGTTGGTGGGACAATATTGTCCAAGTCGAGGGTAGTCAGGCAATTGGAAGAATGAGGTGGTCTGAGTTGAAGAAGTTGGTGATTAAGGATTCTGTCCTCATAGAGAAATGGGACAAGATGGAAAGGGAGTTCTTGCAGCTAGAGGCGAGGACTTTGACACATCAGTAATACACCACTAAGTTCAATGAGATGGCACGGCTAGTGCCTGATCAGGTGACACCACTATCACGAAAGATCAAAAGTTATATTCAGGGCTTGCTAGTGGACATCCGCAGGCACATGATCGTTGCCCGGCCAAGCACATTTAGATCGGCGGTTGACTTGGCGAGGAGATTGTACGGTGAAAGAACTGTGGTGGTGACAGAAGATAGCAAGAAATATGGTGGTGAGCGGATTCGGAATGGTGGAAGCAATTTGGACATGGCGGAGCCGCTCCAAGCAACAAAGGTGCACGGGTGGATGACCGACGTGTGGTCACATCCGGTGCGGGGTCGAGGAGGTATGATAAGTGTGGACGGGAGAACACCGAGGAATGTAGAGTGGGATCCAATTTATGTTTCCGATATGGGAGGACCGGACATGCAATGAAGAACTGTGCGGTAACGAGGTATTATACTTGTGGCGAGGAGGGCCACATGAGTAGAGACTGCGAGAAGCCAAGGGTTAAAGGTTCGAGAGTGAATAAGGCTGGAGGAGAAGGGCAGAGGGCGAGTGCTAGAGCATTCACGATGATGTAGGAGGAGGCTAGGATGTACCCCAATGTCGTGTTAGGTACGTTTCTAGAAAACCAAACTTTAGCCTCTGTGTTATTTGATTCTAGTGCTAGTAAGAGTTTTATTTCTGCTACTTTCTGTGCTAAATTCCCTATTAGTAGTAATAATATTGATACGCCCTTCGATGTAGAAACTGCCATAGGTAAGTCCATCAGGATTTCTAAAATCATAGAGGGTTATGACGTAGAATTAGAAGCTCACAAGTTTCCTGTTAGACCCTTCGTGATGACTTTAGGCGGATTCGACGTGTTCCTAGGAATGGATTGGTTGGCGGACTACGAGGCGAACATTGTGTGTCGCAAGAAGATGATTTGATTAACAGTGCCTGATGGGAGTTTGATATTGGTATATGGTGTCGAGTCACGACGATTCCGAAAGTTATTTCAATAGCGGTGGTGGGAAAGTGCATGAGGCGTGGATGTAGTGCATACTTGGCCTACATAAAGGATGTGGATACGCCAACACCACAACTATCGGACATACCGGTTGTGTGCAAATTTCCGGACATGTTTCTCGAAGAGTTACTACGAGTGCCACCTGACCGTGAGATCGAGTTCCAGATTGACTTGATACTAGGTGCCTAACCTATAGCTAAGGCATCATATCAGTTGGCTCTGATTAAGATGAAAGAGTTTATGGAGCAATCACAAGAGCTGCTTGATATGGGCTTCATCAGACCGATTATATTCCCTTGGGGTGCTCCAATCTTATTCGTGAAGAAGAAAGAAAGTAGTATGAGAATGTGTATTGACTACGGTGAGTTGAATAAGCTGACGTTGAAGAATCCATACCCCTTACCAAGGATCGATGACCTGTTTGATCAGCTCCATGGTGCAAGTTGGTTCTCGAGGATAGACCTTCGATCTAGCTACCATCAATTGAAAGTGAAAGAGCAGGATATTCTGAAGACAACTTTTCACACGCGTTATGGACACAATGAGTTTCTCGTTATGTATTTTGGTTTGATGAATCGAGTGTGTTGGCCGATGTTGGATAAATCAGTGATTGTGTTTATTGATGATATCCTGATTTATTCGAATAGTGAGATTGTGAATCCAAGGATTGCAATCAGGAATTATCAGTGTTGGCTGAAGACAAGTCAACGTTTGCGCAATCAACGTTAACCTGGTTTAATTGTTTGTATTAAATTTCAATATCAATAATGATTCAAAAATATGATGAACAAAATGAATGAAACACAATTAATGATCGGACATAAATTCAAATCAAATGTATTTCAATATAGATATTAATGATTACATATGAATAAATAATGAATGAACGAATGATTTTGATTTTAGTGTTTAGTGGTATGACGACTGCTAGGGTTTTGGTTTATGTGATTTGATGTGATGTTTGGTTGTGATGTTGTTTCTTGGATAATTGTCATCTCGACAATCACAGTCGTCTTTGATTCGAAACCTAGGATCCATATTTATAGACAATAATGTTTCTGTTAAGGAAACACCGGATCTCTTGGTATTTGAATTGTTTATGTTAAGGAATCATCGGATTTCTTGGGATTCGCATAACTTCCTTGTTGACTTGTTGACTTGTAGCACTTGTATTGTTTGAATACAAGTGTTTGGACTCCACAGGATTAGTCTTCTGTAATTGATTGTTATTACATAGGAATCTTGTTCTTCAGAAGCAAACTTGTTCTTTAGATCTGGTTGTTCATCCGCAGAAGATCTTCGGATGTAATTTACTTGTACGAAACATATCTATGGAAGAACAAAATGTTCATCTGTAGATGTTTCTTAGACTTGGTCAATTTAAGAAAATAACCAATTATAATGTTTTACCTACAAACATACATAAATCAATACATATATATGGGTTAACCTATACATTTAATGCATACGCAATAATGAATTACAAGCATTCATTATAGATATTAATTCAAGTTCTAAGCCCATACAAAATGGGCTAGATCTATTGATCCTAGACTTAACAATACTCCCTATTAGGCTTAGACACTTGTAATTAGCTCTTCAAAACAAAAAGTTCCTTTAATCTTGAAACCATTTTCTTGTTGAAATAAGATACTGTATCCTTTTGATCGTCGTATTTGTACTTGATCCCTATTCTGCATATCCTTTGAAGTGTCTCAAAATTCATAACACATAGATTATTGACAAATTCCAGGTCATCTTCTTCTGAGATTCTCAGTTGTGATATATCTTCAATGTTGGCTCCCTTCAGCATCCAAATATTATACCTTCTTCTCTTGTATGCTTTAGCATGTAGCTTATCCACAACTTGAATCATGTGCACATATAGACATAAGTCATTCTGAGCCCTTTCAACAGTTAGCTTTGAAAAGAATTTGTCATGAAGGTATAAAGTATAGCAAAGCAATTTGATCTCCATTGTGTCAAAAGTTCTTATCTTATGAGCCTTCTTCCCTTCAGCATTCCTCACCAGCATCAACTCTTTTGTCTTCTCAACATAACCAATTCTGTTATGGGAGATGTATATTGATTTCCCTTGAAGCTTTTGACAAATGCTGCATTTCTGTTGTTGTATGCCACCCTTTTAACATTTCATCATCTACAAATGAAGAGGGCTTTGTTGTTCTTTTGATTCTTTGAATTCTCTTTCTATGCTCAGCATCATCTCTCTTACCATCCTTGAGCATATCATCTATGAACTTTGTTTTTATCTTTCCCACATACACTAGAAAAATCTCTTCCCCTTGAATGGATTGGATAGTTAGACATGATTAGACTTTGCATATCTTTAATATCTCTCTTAGGAAGGCTCAACAATGATTCTACATCATGGAACTATTGGATTCTTCCAGATGTTCTTTTGATGATTGCACAATCCCAGTCTGGATCATATTTCTAGGCCATAATCATTTTTCTTCCACAGAATTGGGAGTTGTGATGTGATCATATAACTCTATCAATGTTGATTTTTGTTCAGTGATTTCTTTTACAGTTGTGCCTAGAGGCCACACTTTACCAGGGATAACTGCCCTAGTCTCTCTTATTAGCTTACCTTTGCCTTTGTGTTAATCATTAGATTCAACAGTTATAGGGTTAGCAGAAAGTTTGCTTTGTTGCTCATAGGATGGGTTTGGAGCTTTAGTTCTAAACCTCACTCCTGAGTCAAGCTCAACTAACAAAACATGTTTCATCATTTTTCTCAGCTCAGCAAAATTTCTTCCTTTAGGCTCAGGTGCCTTGTAGTTGTGACCCTGTAGCCAACATACCATACTGTACTGGCTATGTTTTGTTGTATCACAATCGCCAAGATCTTTCTTCTTTTCCTGAATAGCTTGAAAAGTATTGAATGCTTCATAGTCACAATTTGGAATTATGAATTTGGCAAGCTCAAACTCTTTTAGTATGTTCTTCCTCTCAATCATATTCATCCTTTCAACCATGTCATATGGAAACCCATGGTTGATAAGGGTCATAAACATAGTTGATTCAGGCCTCTCTTCCATTATGTCTTTTGTTTTCAGAAGATCATTAGCCTTTAAGTCTTCTTGTTCTTTGTTAGACACTTTTTCAGTCATTTCTTTCCATTCAACATCACTCTCAACTTCATCAAGAGTAGCTTGCTTTGACGTTGAGACATTCATTGAAGGAGTGTGCTCTAAAGATGTATGCCTTGACCTTTTAGGAGAATCTTCAACATTGATTACTTGTTTCTTTGTGGAACCCAAATACTTCCTCTTCCTTGAGTATAGAATGAGTGGCTTAGAAGATTCAGCAGGTTCCTTTCGTTGGTTTGATTCAAGAGCACATATTTTCATTTTCAACTTATCAATCTCTTCTCCTTTCTTTTCAACAGAGATGATTGATCAGAGACAGACTTATTTACTTGATCAATTTTTAACATTAGTATCTCATTTTCATTCTTCTCAGCCTCTACTGATTCTTTGAGCTCAAAATCTTGTTGAAGTAGGGCATGAATCACTTCATTATTGCACTGAGCATCTTCTATTAAACTTTTGATCCTTGTTTCCAGTAGCATCAACATATCGTCCTTCTCTATTATTATCCCTTTTAGCTCTTTAATTCTTTGCTTTTTGTAGTTAGACTTTACTACAAGCTTGTTGTATCCAGCCACCAGATACCTTTTGCTTACAGTGATGTCATTATCACTTAGAACATTTTCATTGTAAGCAATTACTTCCTTGGATTTTTCTTCTTCTCCCCTTTTTTCTTGTTGATCAAAAATCTCATCTTTATGGCCTTCATTATGAGCCACACTTGTAGAACTGGAGCATTCATCTTTTGCTTGATCATGCTTTTCATGATGAGGTTGAGATTCAAAATTCATGTCATGCACTAAAGGCTCTCTTTGATTGGAGGCAACTGGTTCTTCAAAGTTGGAGTGTGGCAGAGGGATGGTGCTTGCTTGAGAGATCAACTCAGTCTCACCCGTGTGAACTTATTTTAGAGACTGAGTAACAAAAATGGGTTTAGTATGCACACTCTCAAATAACTGAAGAATAAATGGAGAGATTGGTTGAGTGTCTTGACTAAATAAGGGAGATTGTTGAGAGAGAATAAAGAGAATGGGTGAATTGGGCTGAGTGTTTTGAGTTGTAGAAGAATGGAGTTGTAGGAGAATGGAGTTGTGGAGATTGATGTTGTTGGTAAATGGGTGATAGATCTGGTGAGTAAGTGGATTCTACAGTGTTGGTTGGAGAATCCTCCTGTTCATCTTCCCACACAAGCTGTTGGGGATTGTTTGCATTAGGGTCTGACAAGTGAGCAAACATAGGCATGTCTCCTCCTTTATACCTACCACTGATCTTGTTCAAGACAAACCTAACCAAGTGAGATTGCACCAATACATCTCCATCTCTAGGTATTCTAGGCAATTCACCATTGATGCTAGTTGTAGGAACCTTGGGAACATGAACATTTTGTCATCTTTTTGCACTTTGATATGGTCACACAGACAAATGAAGATGTACTTGTGTAGTTGTATGTTCTTCCCTCAAAGATGCCAATGATCCTAGATGATATGTGCCTTGAAAATCTGTTGAGCCCAAACTTCCTATTGGAGATGCACTTAAGATAAGTGTGACATAGGAATCTGTATGGCTTGCATAGTCTTCCTTTCTTGATCTCCCCCTTGGCAAAATCACCATCATACCCCATCTGTAGAAATACTTTCTCTATGTATTCATTTTCGAACACATCAGGGTGACCAACTTCTTGTTCTCCCAAATCTAGATCCCTCCTTATGGTGTGCTCAGTTATCCTTAGTGTAGTGACTAATGAAAAGGCTGATGCAACCTAAACATCCAAAGTCTCTCCTGCATGCTGCACAAGTACTATGAAGAAGAATGCTTACGAAGTTTCACACATGCAATAGAAATATTCTAAGTGTGAAATCTTCTGATGCCAAGACCAATATCTTCCGAAGCCAAATATGAAGTCTTATGAAGCCTCAAAGACAAAGTCTTTCAAAGCTTCAACTCATGAAGACAGATTTCTTCCGAAGACTTTTGACACATGCTTTATCTGATGTACTTTTCCGTAAAGCTAGACACCTTTTAGCTGCATCTTTGTAAGGTCACCAACTTACATGAGTTGGTGAAGAGGTCTATGCTTTTTGTAACTTTACATTGAGGTCTTGAGTTTGTAAACTTTCTACTTCATGTACTTTATTCTTTTTGTAATAGATAAGGATGTGAACTATGGCATGTCATAGTCACTAGTCAAAAGGCAATCTGCCTTTTGACTCTACAATTGATTTTGTTTGTGTCTAGTCAAATGTATCCAGCTGGCTTTTAAAGTATTGCCGGCAGTAAGATGTAGTATAAGTATCTCATGTTCTTGTATGTTTCCATTATGCTTTGTAACACTTGTAATAGAGCATAGAGAAAGCAATATACTACATTCTTGAAAACCATATACTTGTGTTCTGTCTCTTACATTACTTGTGTTCTTAGTATCTTATTGTGGTTAATCCAGTTCACTGTTTGATTAAGTTTTAGTTAATCTCCTCTTTCTGTAGTTATGTTGTAATTGACCCCCTTCAACGGTCCTTCATTTGGTATCAGAGCTCTCCAGGCTCTTGATATAAGATCTCACCATCATAAGATCCCTCACACACTCAAATACTAAACTTTTCAAATGCCAACCATTTCCAAGACTGGTATGGAATCTGGAACCATGAACAAATCCCCATTAATCACTCTTGATGAGTTTGATACCTAGTGTTTGAGAATGGAAGGTTTTATCAGGTCTCTTGATTCAAGAATGTGGGAGTCTATTGAGAATGGACCTTTCATACCTAGCACCTTTTCTGCTACTGGTGCAGGTATGATCCCTATGGATGTGGCTAACTACTTTGTATACGGAGGTTTCAAGAAGTGCAAAACAGCCAAGCAGTTGTGGGATGCACTGAAGCCAAGGAGGGTTCCTCTGAAGCCAAGGAGAACAAGAAGCATCTACTGAAGCAACAGTTTGAAAACTTCACCTTCAAAACAGGTGAAAACATGACTCAGCAATACTTCAGGTATGTTGAGATTGTGGATACCCTTGTAGATGGAGGAGTTACTCTTGAGAACAGAGATATTGTAAGGAAGTTCATGTCCTCACTTCCTAGACAATGGACACACTACTGTGTGGTGATCAAGAGAACTAAAAATCTCAAAACTCTTACTCTTACAGAGTTATATGGGAATCTCAGTGGCTACCAGATGGAGATGAACATGCAAGGTTCATCTGGCAACTCCAACAATCAAATGGGTTCAGCCTTACATGTGGTTGAAAGGGATAGCATAGAACCCAAACATCATCTCATATGCTACCCTGACAACTCACCAAAGGGTTCTTTCATCACCTTCCCAGAGACACCAAGGGAGAACTACACACAAGGAAGCCCATTCCAAGAGACAAGTTCTTCTCACGATTTTTTGTCTTCTGATGAAAGTTGTGGCAACTCTCTTTTCACTCTTGAAGACCTGGACTGTATTCATCCAGATGATCTGGAATACATGGAAATAGTCCAGCAGATGGCTCTTCTCACTCACATAGCAAAGAAGTTCTACAAGAGGACTTGAAGGAAGTTTCCAAGCAATCCAACCAGTGGAATGTTAGGCCTGGACAAAGGCAAAGTCAAGTGTTACAATTGTAACTTGATTGGCCACTTTGCCAGAGATTGTAAGGCACCTAGAACAAATGGTGGCCAAACACAGTCCAGACCAAACTACATTGAAAAAGCTCTCCAGAATGAAAAGTAAAAGCAACAGGCTCCTGTGGTAGTTGAAGAAGGAGGCTTTGACTGGAGCTTTCAGGTGGAAGATGCATCTCCTAACCAAGAATTGATGGCAGATCATGATGAAGCCAAGGTATTGGAACATCTCTATACTCCTGATTGCATTGCAGAAGTTAATAGATACAGGTCCGATAACATGGAGATGAGATCTGACCTTGAGTCCTTAAACATTTTAAAATTTGATTTTAGAAAGTCTGAAAATGATTATAAACTGAAGATAAAGGACCTAGAGAAAACCATTTGAGTTCTTAAACATGAACACACAGATTTTAGGACTCAAATTAAAGATCTCATAACCAAGCTGACTGAGTGCCAGGATGAGCTTGTGATCAGCAAAGCTAGGGCAGAAAAGAGTGCTCTGGAAGAAGAGCCCTTCAAGAACATGATATCCTCATCCTTGCACAACAAGGTGTGCTATCAAAATAGGCAGGGAATGGGATCAAATGAGATAGCTCGTCCACACACAATCTTGTTTGTAAGATCTCCTAGGTGTGGAACTTGTGAAGATGAGCTTCCTCTCATAGATCCTATGAGTGAAGAGGATGAAGAAGAGATAGTGAAGAATTCCTCTGAGAAAAGTGAAGAGGAGGATCCAAAGAAGGTCCATTATCCTTCTGAGGAGAAGAAGAAGACTGTGATGACCTTGTCCATGAGAATGAACTTGATCAGAAAGAGCAAAAGAAAGGCAAAGAAGGCTCAAGAGATCAAGGCTACTTTTGACTCTAAGTAGAAACAAGTTTTCATATCTGCAGGGTTTGAAGTAGTAAGGACTGAAGACATTAACCAAAACTCTTCCGCTAAGATTTCTGGTTCTTGCTCAACTCATCTTAGTAACAAGAAGACTGATCTACTGTGTACCACTGCTGCACAGCCTGGACCATCAAACTCCAAGAACAGTTCTTAGCCCAAAAGGACTGTCTTAGCATCTGCAAAGATGAAGGTGGAAAAGGGATGTGATCAAAGAAAGTCTTGCTCTTAGCAAAAGACTCTTGTCAAGAAGAAAATTATGTGTGTCATGTGTGAAAGTATCACTCACATTGTAAAGGATTGTCCTTACAATCCTAAAGGTACTGTCCATACGACCAATACAAAGACTTCAAAGGGTCTCAAGAAGATTCAAGCTTCGGAAGGAAAACCTGTTTCCTTGCAAAGCTCCAAGTCTAAAAAGAAGGGAAGTTGAAAATTACCCTCGGAAGAGAAGTTGGTCTCGGAAGAAAGGAGTTCTTCCGAAGCACTAAAGTCTGCTTCATTGTCTGCAGAATCTTTCCAAGGTTCAGTCATCAAAACTTCCGAAGTCCCAAAAGCTTCCGAAGTTTTGAAGGTCAAGTCAAAGACTCCAAAGGTGGTGTGGATGTCTAAGAAAGACCAAATGACTGAAAAATTCTCCATCAACAATAGCTCAAGATCCTCTTAGTACAACCATAGGATCTATTACTGTTGCATTACCTTCTATTAATGAGACCAAGACATGCAAGGCTTGGGTTTCCAAATGTAACTAATTCTTTTCTTTGTGTAGGGACAGCTCAAGACAAACAAAAATGTCTGGATCATTGATAGTAGTTGTTCCAGGCACATGACAGGCAATAGGTCACTACTCTAGAACTTTGAAAGGATTGATGGAGGACCAGTTGTTTTTGGAGGAGATGAAGGTGGTTACATTTCTGGAAAGTGCAAGGTCACAAATGGTAAGCTCAACATTGAAAAGGTAAACTTTTTCAAGGAGCTTGGGTACAATCTTCTGAGTGTATCCTAATTTTGTGATTAGAGTCATAACATGCTCTTTACTAAGCATGAATGCATTGTTCTCAAGCCTAGTGTGGTCATTCCTCATGAGCATATCCTGCTTAGAGCTCCCAGGAAAGGGAACATGTACAAGATGGATTTGCAAGAAACATCTCCCTCTGGAGAAGTTTTATGCTTTCTGTCTAAAGCCAATAGTGATGAGTCTTTCCTATGGCATAAAAGAATGTGCCATGTAAACTTTAAAATCATGAATAAATTAATTAAGAATGATTTGGTAACTGGAATACCAAAGAAAGAGTTTACAAGTGATGATCACTGTGTTGCATGCCTGAAAGGGAAACAGGTATCTCACAGGCCTACGGAAATGAACTCCATCACTAAACCCCTACACTTGTTACATATGGATCTCTTTGGCCTCACCAGTGTAATGAGTCTAGGAAGTACCTCCTACTGTTTAGTGATCACAGATGACTATACAAGATTCACTTGGGTTTTCTTCCTTAAAACTAAGGATGAGACTCCTAAGATTCTGAAGAATTTCATCCTAAAGATTGAGAATCAATCTGATCACAAGGTCAAGATCATAAGATGCGATCAAGGAACTGAATTTAAGAACCAAATCATTGATACATTCTGTGATGAAAAGGGTATCACAAGACAATACAGTGCTCCCAGGACTCCTCAGCAGAATGGTGTTGTTGAGAAGAGAAACAGGACACTGATTGAAGCTGCAAGAACCATATTGTCTGACTCTAAGCTACCCATTACCTTCTGGGAAAAGGCAGTCTACACTGCCTGCTATGTGCAGAACAGAGTTTTAGTAGTTAAGACTCATGGTAAGACTTGTTATGAACTTTAGCACAAGAGAAAACCTTTTATTGGTTTTCTCAGGTCATTTAGATGTCCTTGCACCATCTTGAATACCAAAGATCAAATTGCCAAGTTTTCTAAGAAATCAGATGATGGACACTTTATTAGATACTCTTCTCAAGTTAAGGCTTATAGAGTATTGATAGGATCGATATCAATTGATAGCTCTGATACCAATTGATTGGATCAATTGAGACAATCTGTAATGATTTATGTAAACAATTCAAGAGAAACACAAACAATTGTAATCGATTCAAGCAATATCAACAAATTCACAGTTCATTGATATAGCTAAGACAATTACAAGAGTAAGAAAGTAGTTAACAATTCTCAACAAACTCTCAACAGCTTACTTGAATTCTCTGTTAAAATTGCATCCAACCTCTACTCTAGTCTAAGCTATTTATACTAGCAACTAAGGAACTAACAATTTAAAAAACTAGTCCCTATACTAGTACAAACTATAAAA